>CAEFZX010004888.1:0-10573 GCA_903066825.1 Alfaro cultratus | reverse complement strand
TGTCATAGTAGTATTTGGTGTGATTGCTGACAAATTCCTGTGAGCAGATTATCTTAGATTATTATGAACCTTCTTATTTCAAGCCATCAGTTTTACACAAAAACTTCCAGATTTGTTTTAAATTCTTATGTTAGTGTAGAAGTGGTGTCAGATTTTACCTGCTCCTCCAGATCATCAATAACGACCAAATCTGCATGTTTGTCCTGACAAAACCTTCGACTTTCTGTCCAGGTCAGCCAAGGAAGTGGATTGTAAAATAAGTAGCATTTTTGCTTGAAGAGAATCCAGTGTTTCTGGCACGATTTACACTCTGGATCCATCAGACGAGAGGAAAGAGCAGGAAGAAGTGAAACTTTGATAAAATAATATGAAATAGAAACAAAAATGAGGACATCGAGCAAATTATTAGATTAATTTGCTTGATGTTATCACTTATTAGATTAAGTGATTAGATTGAGATACCTATTGAGTTAGAAGTGGTGTACCACAGGGCTCTATCCTCGGTTCACTTCAAATGAAAACAATATTGTTTGAAATCAAAGCTTCACTGTAAACTTGTTGCTAATGAATGAATTTTACTGACAAGAGAGCTTAAGGGATTTTTACCTAACGGTCAGGTTTGTTTTAAACCTCAGTTTATAATGAAGATTTGTTTTTAAAGTAACAATGATCCAGAGTTTCAAAGCGGATTTAGAACATTAATCACCTTTGTTAGGACAGTAGTCTTTTACAGGAAAGTCATAAAACTTCTGGATGAATCCCAGAGTCTTCTTCAGGACATCTCTCTCTCGGCTCAGATCATTGTTGTTGTTCTGCTTCATTTCATTTTCTTCAGTCACTCGATCTTTTTCTTTGATTAGGTTATTGATTTCTGTCTGCTGCATAGTCGTCTTCACGGTCACTGTAGAAACATAAATTAGTCAGAAAGTCATTAAATCTGCCTGTATCAGAGTAGAAGAGTCAGACTTTGAATTTGACTTCAGTTTCAAACCTCCACAGATTTCAGTCATAAGCTATAAAATACATGAATTTAGAGGACATAAGGATAAAGCAACTGTAGAGGGGTGAAAAACTAGTTATTAGTAAATAAAAACAATAAGTAAGAAAATAGGCACCCCAACAAAATCTTTCATTTTGTATCTTTAATTTCTCGTTGTAATAAGTTCTTTGGTGTTACTTCAGTTAGTCCATGCAATTCCACACACAACGCTGTGGCGTTGATGGCATAGAGGAGATTGAGCACAAGAAGAGTAAATCTTCCTGTTGAATGTGAAGGGAGCTCAACCTGTGTCTCGTTTTTCTCATACCACAGCATCACACATTGAGGGAAGACCGTGTGGAGTGAGAAAATTAACAAAGTCCAAACCTTGTTAAAGAGAGAACAAATCAGCTTTATTACATCTGCAGATGGAGAGATCAGAAGAACTCTAACTAGACACAGGAAAACACTTCTATATACTGCAAACTGCCCTTCATAAACAGATATGAAGTCACCATGATGTCACCAGCATCTCCAAGGAGCGAATCAGATTAACACACACAGAGAAAAATGCAACCTTCAGTTAAAAAAAGAGATTTCAAGCAGAGCGCTCTGTGTCTAATATTTGCCCCACCGTTGGGACTGTTCTGCAGGTAGAAAACTATTTGCTATAATTATCTGCTTATCACCCGTTGCTAAGCGTCCGGCAAACTGTGAAGGCCAGAAGAGAAACAACAACTCTGTAAGCCTGAAAATAAACTGATTAAACCTTATAAGATTAATACTGAATAAACTTCTAATAAAAGTAGAAGTTTATTCTTCTGGAAAATAAAATATTTTATTTTCCACAACCGTTCTCTACATCAGTGTTTCCCAACCCTGGTCCTCAAGGCACACTGCCCTGCATGTTTTAGGTATTTCCTTGCTTCAGTCCAGCTGATTTCAATTGATGACTGATTAACAGGCGTTTCTTCAACAGCAATCAGTTGAATCAGGCACATTAAAGCAGGGAAACCTCTAAAACATGTA
The DNA here is from genome assembly GCA_903066825.1 of Alfaro cultratus. Classification (NCBI taxonomy): domain Eukaryota; kingdom Metazoa; phylum Chordata; class Actinopteri; order Cyprinodontiformes; family Poeciliidae; genus Alfaro; species Alfaro cultratus. Next base: position 8,565 of record CAEFZX010004888.1, on the reverse strand, counting down.
GGACAGTGAGCTGGAGGACCAGGGATGGGAAACACTGCTCTACATTACCCTCCGCCATCCAAGGTTTCAGGGTAACACAACAACATGTTTATGTATTTTAAGGAAAATGAAGCCTAGGTGCCAATTCAAACCGGAAGACTCTTCCTTCCCCACTGGGACCTTCTAATTGGAGAGTCCTGCCCACCGACGACGACCTATCAACGCCGGACTAAAGTCACGCCCCGTCCAATCACCGTCCTTCGTTCTCCAGCCGAGCTCAAGAACTTTCAACTTCGATGTCTGAAGTCGAGTCTGATCTACACTCACCTCTGGCCTCCGAGCCCCTCAAATAGCTTCCCTCGCTGCGCTCTGATGATTCCTCCCGGCTCCCAGCCTCCTTCTACTGGAGGGAAGAGATCCTGCAAGTCCGCCGATCCTCCCGCCAAGCGGCGCAGAGGTCGTCCCCCGTCCTCTCAGGAACCCTCCTCACCTCCCGCTCTTGGTCCTCCTTCTCAAGTCTCGAATCTAATCCCGGAAGTCCCCGGTCCTTCCTCCGGCCACCGCTCTTCATCTTCCCCTCCTTCAGACCAGACGCATCTCCTTTCATCCGCGCTTGTTAACTCCATGGACCTTCAACGCTCCATATCTTCGCCTTCAGCCCTCCTCCACTACGCCCCGGGTGCCGCCATCCCTCTTACCGCTCCTTCTACGTCCGCATTCGTCACACCTCAATCCAACCCGTTGCCTCCACCCTTTACCCTCGCTTCGGCAAATTCAGCGCCCCCTATCAGGCACGTCCTACACGCCTCAATGCGCCTCAATGCGCCTCAATGCGCCTCAATGCGCCTCAATGCGCCTCAATGCGCCTCAATGCGCCTCAATGCGCCTCAATGCGCCTCAATGCGCCTCAATGCGCCTCAATGCGCCTAGGTGAGCTACGTTTGAATCTCTGGTGGTGGCAGGTTTATCTCATACGCGCTCGCGCTCTTTTCCCTGCTGTTTGGTTATTCTCCCCCCTTTCTGTTGTCGCCCCTATTTCCAGGATTCTTTCAGGAAAACCTTCTCCTAACGCCGCTCTTCGACTTTAACATCGTGAGTTATTTCCTTCTCTCCTACCCTGCCTCTAAAGCAACTGACATCTCTCTCTAAGCTTATCCTTAAACTAGCTTTTCCTAGCGAACTCCTGTTTCCTGACTTTCCTCCAGTTGACTCACCTCCAGCTATCCTTCCTCATCCCCGTCCTACGTTTCCCCAGCTGTTCGTCAGCTAACGGCATCTCCCCCTTACGACCCGCTTAGTTCAGCAGGCTTCTTTTTATAGCCAGCTGCCCCTCATCCTTCACCGGCTCCATCCCCGCCGCCTCTCTCTATCTCATCCCGCTATCAGCGAGCCTTTTCGCTGGCTGCCCCCACCCCGCTGTGCTTCGGACTGTTCCCCTCACACACACACATAATCGGTAAATATTATCTGCCATTATCTATCTTGTATTATAAACCCACTAATACATATATAACCCATTTCCTAACACTCCTGTATATTCTGTATAATCTGTGCACATAGCTCCCATATTTATATTTACACACAACATTTTATAGCTCCTTGCTACAACTCTCTGTTTATACATAACCCCTTATAGTATATACATACATAGTTTTGTACACCTGTAAATAAATATTTATATCCTGTATAGCACTTCTGGATAGATGCAAACTACATTTCGTTGCTTTGTACTTGTGACAGTGCAATGACAATAAAGTTGAATTCTATTCTATTCTATTCTATTCTTCCTCCTAGTCCCTTCCTTAGCATCCCCGCTCTCCCTACTCGGCTTTAGTCATGCTGGTCTTTTTTGCCGGCATCCCCGCATTATGTGCCCCGCTCCCTTCATTCCTATCCTCGCATAAGTTATGCTGACCTTTATCTAACATCCCTTCATCCCCGCTCAGCCCCTCCTCTATCAGCTCATCGCCCCCTCTGTTCCTCTCTCTCGCCCCGCAGCATAACCTGCCGGCCTATCCCCGCATCCCCTCGCACTGTGACCGCTATTCCACCCCCAGCGGTGGCCCCAGCCGGCCGGCATCTTCCAGCATCCCTTTCTCCCTCGCCCCGCTGCATCTCCGGCGGCCTCCCCTCCTGCATTCTCATACCCTGCTTTCTTCTTCTCCCTCTTCATGCCCTGCAGCCTCGCTAGTCTTCACCCTCATCTCCTACTCTACCTCTCCTTTCACAGCTACGTCACTTCTCTTCGTGTCCGCTATATTCTCAGCAGCCAAAAAGTCAGCGCAACTCACTTCCCCTCGTCTCCTTTATTTTCCCGGCCTCAGCCTCTGTTTGGGCGGGATGACGTTCTCATCAGAGCAGGAACGCTCATCTGAAGTTATCGCTACTTTGCGATAATCATTATCCTCAGAGGGGCCCGAGCGCCAAAGACCTTTTCCTCTTTATATCAATAATCTCTTTTAATTATCTTCTATTCTCCGTCTGAGTCTCTCCAGATTGAATTACTTGCTTTATAGTAAAAAAAGCGTCAAACAGTTGACTGAGTTTAATATTTCACTTAATTGTTAATTTTTGTTGCTGTTGCCTTGCAACAATAAAGTCCAGGGTCTGAATGTGCAGTTTGCATGTCCTCCTCTTCATGTTGTGAGAGGATGGAGGAGTTAGCATCGGTGGTTAGCCACGCTAACAGAATCAGCAGGACGCAGGGGTTTAACTATTTTAATTTTATTTATTTTGAACATGATAGAAGAATAAAATCACACATGAATAAGGAATGAAAAAGACGTTTTTTTGTACAATAATCTTAATGTGCTTGAAAAGTAGAAAGAAGTAAGAAAGTTATGAACTCCTCAATTCACACATTAGTGCCAACTCTCACCCATATTTCTATAGCTTGTGGAAATGACTTCCTTATATTTCCTCTTAAATTGTACTAAATTTTGACTTTGTTTTAACTCCTCATTTAACTTGTTCCATAATTTTACCCCATAAACTGAAATTCAAAAGCTCTTTCTTGTTGGTAAAGTAAGAATCGTTTAGTTTGAGTTTAGGTTTCATCCTCCTTCTCTTTCATAAAACATTCTCTCTATGAGCTCAGGCTCAGATTATTAGACACCTCAAACATCATTTCAGCTATTTTTAATCCCACCAGCTCTTCAAATTAAAGGATTCTAGATTTTCATACCAACAGGTTTGTGTGCTCATAATAAACATTATGGATGATTCTTATGGCTCGGTTCTGTAGGAAACTCAGTGACTGTAAAGAGTTTTTGTAATTAATTCCCCACACCTCTGAACAATACATGCTTTATTTTCCTAGTTTGATGAGGCTCATGTAGCTGGGTTGGAAGAAGACGCTGCACGATGTTTCTTTCTTAACTCTTTCAGGTTGAAGCGGCCAGTGCGGTACGCATTTTATATTTTAGTTTTGTGTGGAAATTGAATGTTTATTTAAAGAATTTGTCGAGTTTCTTAGCCGCGTGTTTTTAAAGGTGACGTAATACGTCTGTTTTTTGTAAGTCGAGCCACTTTATTGTAAATGTTTTGCTGTGTAATAGTTGTCTGTTCTCTAAGAGAATGTCTTTCTTTCTGTAAAAATGTATTTTGTGTTTTGTACAGTTGTCATGGAGTCGTTATTAAATGCCAGTAACTATCAACAACGCCTTGTGTCCGTTTTCTACCTGGAGGGAGTTATAATATCTATATAAAGCAATTTTTATTTAGCTGTGGTAAATAAACAACATGCTGTCTGGATCATATTATAATGACCCATTATTATGGTTCTTTTCAGTACGTCTGTCTGCAGTGTTTTCTTTATTTTGTAGATTTTTTTACGTAAAGTACCTTAAAATTATATTCTTGATCAGGTCACAAACATTTGAGGTAAATCCATATTTATTTTGGCCATAGTGTGATTTGTATACTAAATATTTTTCGGTGTTGTCTCATTTCAGTTTCGCATATTTTTGCATTAAATCCTCTCCAGATACAACAGTTTAGCAGCGAAGGACGCTGGCTCACACTGGGTGCAACACTACATTTCTTTTAACGCTGCTCTGCATTTGAAATCTTTGGTGATGAAAAAGCATCATAAAAAAGTTGACCAACGTAGAGCGCCGGCGCAGGGTGGGAGCAGAAGAGGAACCCAGTATAACAGCTTGCAGTTCTATTTCAGTTTTGTGTATAAATCAGTTTGAAAACCATAAATCATTTTCCTTCCACTTATAGACAACTTTTCTGCTGGTGTCACCAAACATCTAAATAAAATTAGTAAAAATACGGACATAAACACAAGTAATTACACAGGTTTGTGCTTGTAAAGTGACAGCTGTAGCTTCATAATAATCCCTTTGAGTTAATTACAGTCTAGCAGATTAAAATGTGATAAAGGAAAAAGAAAAGGAGACTTACTCCAGATGTTGACCACAACGCTTCCCACCAGGAGGAAAGTAATTATCCACAAACACAAGCGGCTGGAACAAGTTGTTGATGTTTCCTTTTTTCTCTCTGCAAGACACAGAAAAATTCAATAATCAGAATTTTTTACTGACAAAATGGTTTCTTGCTTTTTAAAAGAAAGAAAAAGCTAAAGAAAACACTAAATCTAGTTGTTTTAGGTGCAGGATTTCATTATTACTAATGTAAAACAACACAGCTTTAAAAAAAAGGGGAAGTTCAGTTGAAAATAATTTTTGACCAAGTTTACCTCTAACTTTTAATTACCTAAAAATAGGTTCAATAAGAAATCTAAATCTGATGCAAAACAGTTTTAATAATCTGCTTTTCATCCAGTCTTTCACCAAAAACTAAACAAACAAAATGTACATTTATACTTTTGTATTTTACAACAAACATTACACGCGAGTAACTCACCGTTTGAAACAATTCGAACATTTTCATAAATCTTTTTATGTGAGTCTTTGGCCATCTTTAAAGTCTCAAAGGTCTGCAGATAAATATGTTTTAATAATGTTGTCTATAAGTTGATAAGTCTCTGTTGTTACTCTGGATCCTGATCCTCGGAGTTCAGCAGAGACAATGAAAGCTGAAGGCAACACGTTTCAGCAGCTTCTCACTTCAACCTCGTCAGTTTTCACACCTTTTATTTTTGGTAGGTGTGATCTCGCCTTCAGCCATGAGACTGCAGTTTAATCAGAACTTATCAAAAGCTAAAGTTGCACATATGCCATTTAAGACTGGCAGTCTACGCTGAAAAACAGCCTAAATATGACCTGAGTGAAGTTGGCCCCCCCACCTTCTTCAAATCACACAAAATTGGTGTCAAGCTTTTGTGCTACGTTTGTGCAGCAAAAATGTTCATTTGTGCCGCTATAATTTTAAAGATATTATCACTTCCACCTCTTCCTCTTTATGGCAATTAAAAGTTCGTTGCACTGCTGGTGTTAAGTCAGCTTTATTGATGACAATCTTTGTTGCTCTTGTTACAGCATCACTTCGTTTTACTGACACCAACACCACCGTCAAACTAAAATGCAACATAAACTTAAGTGAGATGGTGTCATGAACACAATAAAGACATAAAAATTACCTAAATAAACGTAAACATACCTCGCTGGCTGACCCTTCCTTTCGAGGTAGAAATGAGGTTTCCAAAATGACTTCCTAAACTTAACCTTGCTAAAGTTATGCTTCACATAGCAAGCGTCTTCATTGTCTGATAACTACGTAACATGATGAATTCTACTTCCTTTACCTTAACCTTCCAAAATAAGAGTCGTAATAACAAAAAATATATAATGATACAAAATAAAACATGTAAACTACAACTATGGCAGTAAAAGATATAAAGAATTGTTACAAAGGTCAACCAGACCAAACAAACAAAAAGTTCTGTTAGGGAAGAATAAGAATTTGAATAATTATTAGAATAGAATAGAATAAGAATTAGGTAACCCTACGCTAACCCGACCCTGCTCGTTCATGTTGTGAGAGGATGGAGGAGTTAGCATCGGTGGTTAGCCACGCTAACAGAATCAGCAGGACGCAGGCGATAAGCATTCCACACTTTTGTTATTTTAATTTTATTTATTTTATTTTATTTATTTCGAACATGATAGAAGTATAAAATCGCACACGAATAAGGAATGAAAAAGACATATGTCATAAGTTTCTTACTTCTTCCTACTCCTTTTCAAGCACATTACTATTATTGTACAAAAATAAACTCGTACTATATTTTCAGATGGACCAACATTATTAAAAAAAATGTGTGAAAATGACAGATTAATTAATTTTACATTTCATTTGGATGTACATGTCTAAATATATACATCCATACATCCATATCCGTTTAGGTTATGGATGTTTCAGTTTAGGTTTCATCCTCCTTCTCTTTCATAAAACATTCTCTCTATGAGCTCAGGCTCAGATTATTAGACGCCTTAAACATCATTTCAGCTATTTTTAATCCCACCAGCTCTTCAAATTAAAGAATTCTAGATTTTCATACTAACAGGTTTGTGTGCTCATAATAAACATTATGGATGATTCTTACGGCTCGGTTCTGTAGGAAACTCAGTGGCTGTAAAGAGTTTTTGTAATTAATTCCCCACACCTCTGAACAATATGTTAAATATGGAAAAATCAGAGTTATAAAGAATATGAAGTGATTTATTATTCAGAATATGTTTGTCAGCACACAAGTTGTAAGTTTTCACCAGAGACAAATTTTAAAATATTGGTCCCTTTGCTTATGTCGTTTATACACATTAAATCAAACTGGTCCCAGTTCTGACCCTTGAGGTTCCCCACATATAATCTCAACAGTCAGATTCAATATCTCCCATTTTCACAAAGTGTTTTCTGCTCTTTAAATAAATCCTCATCCAGTTGAAAACTACTCCCTGAATTCTATAACGATCTAATTTTTTAATTAACATATCATGATTTATTGTGTCAAAAGCTTTTCTGTAGATCTATGAAAACCCCTGCAGCTAATTTCTTACTATCTGTTGCATTGGTAATTTCTCCTAATAAGTCAGTTACGGCTGGTGATGTTGACCGATTTGCTCTGAATCCATACTGACTGCTGCTAAGTAGTGAATGTCTGTCTATGAACTTTTCTAGTCTCTTAAAATGTTTTCCTAGGATTTTAGAGACCTGAGGCAGAGGAGAGACAGGCCTGTAATTAGTGATCAATGCCAGTTTTATACATTGGTTTGGTCTTTGCTATCTTCATTTTGCCCCATTTGAAACGATAAATTACAAATGTAAGTTAATGGTTTAGAGATTCCCTCAATTAGCATTTTAATTGGCACTTTCACTTTATTTCACTTTGACCATGAAAAGCCAGATCTCCACAGCACTGAACTCTCATTATCTTCTCATACATGAGAAAAGTAACAAAAGTTGCAACCCTCAGCATCACCGATATTTCTCCTCTCTAAAACAACAGAAATAAGTTCTTACTCTGTACAGAATTACAATAAAGGAAAAGTGAATAGGCGCCCCCTGGTGGAAATACCTGCTCAACTCTAGGAACCAAGCAGTAAAATGACTGCAGATTTTCTCTGGGTGCTCCGGCTTCCTCTCTCATAGTCATGACCAAACTGACCAAAGTTTAGAGAGACTCATACCTGAAGTCTCTCTAAACTGCCCTCAGGTATGAATGTGTGCATGGTAGTTTGCTCTGATAGTCTCCATGCTGCCTGTGATGGACTGGCGGCCTGTGAAAGGTGTAGCCTGTCTCTTGCCCAGTGAACACTATGTAACTTTTATATATAAAAATGTTTTTAGTTATTTGTTCAAACTGTCACCATGTTGTCACAGTTTGAGAAAGATAATCAGTGAAAAAAATCGTCCCCCTCCGCCTCCTGCCTGAACTGCTCTTGATGTCTGAAGAAATGCACCAAAACAACCAATCAGAGCCAGAAGTTTTATGTTTTGGTCTAAAACAGTAAAATAATCCCTGGGATTAAGGAGCAGCTGAGAGGAAGAGACACAGGATGAACCTCTGGAATTATTTTACTGTTGTAGACAAAAAAAAAAAAAAAAATCAAAGCATAATTTTACAAACAGTAATTTATTACTGAAGCAACAGCAAGCCTGAAAAGTTATAAATATAAAAAACAACAAAGACCAGAGTGAGTGTTTATAGAAAGTCATGATCAAGTGGCTGAAATAAAACAGAAATATCTGAGGAGAGAAAAGATCAGAAAACCAAGACCAGACACAAAGCTAACATACCAGACTGCAGCGGTTAGAATAAAATCAATTAACTTCATTCATTCATATTAAATTTAAAACACATTCTCTGAAATCAGACTCTCCTTTAATCACAGGGATCCGTCAAGTTAAATTAGCCTCTGATTTAAATTTATTATAAAAATTGTGCGTTGAATCAACTGATGGTTTGAGTTTATGTTAAATATATTTTCAGTTCAGAACAACTTGACAGCAGAATATTTACCTGAAAACTAAACATAACCAGGTTGCTTTTATTTGTGTTATAAAAACAAACAAAAATAAAAAATAAATAAATGAGCTCTTCAAAATAAATCATTTTTCAATTTTTCTATTTGTCTGGACTTTTACTAAACTACTGATGCTGCATAATGTCTGTCAAAT
>CAEFZX010004887.1:0-29592 GCA_903066825.1 Alfaro cultratus | reverse complement strand
TATATATTTGGTCTGGTGCAGTTTGCTTTCTCATTGATTGGACTATAATTTCTAAAACTATGATGGTGACCATGCGGGTCAACATGACTGCTCCCATTCGACAGACCCAGAAAAAACAAACCTTTGACCAAATCAAAGATGCTAGTTTAGCGCTAGCAAGAGAAATCCCACATGGTCTTTTACCAGAAACAAAAAATAAATCCTATAACTAATAAAATCTGATGCTACTCCAGTTTTATTTACATTTTGTGAAGAAGGACGATGCGGTGGTCTGCAGAGGTTTTCATGTCCTTCCCTTCAGGGATTCTTGGTGCAGCGCCCCCACAGGCAAGGAGGTGAAGAGGTTTTTCAATTATTTTGGATCATTTGACACAGTGCAGTGTGAAAGTGAACCGCACCCACTGAAAATGTAGCAAATGTTGCAGTTTTGGTCCCCAATTGAACAGAGTCTACCGGACTATCAGGTGTGAAAACAACCTAACATGCCTTCACTAAAGTCCTGAATCATCCCTGATTCTTCACAAATTTCCTTCTGAACAGCCAAACTGGAAAAGCTGTAAAAAGTTCAGCTCTGGATCCAACAGTATTAAATGTCACCAGTTGTTTTCTTATCTTTTTCTCAAGTGGTTTTGGAGGATTTTCGGCCAGCTCTTCTTTCACCAGCTTCGCTCAGCGTTTGCTCACAGCAGTTTGGACCAAGCTTCAGCTGTCGAACAGATGGCCTCACATTGGACTCCAGAACACTTTGGTGCACACGTTAGTGTGTGATTAAGGCTACAAGTGTTTTGCCACTTAAACTCCCAGCCTTGTTGGTCAAGCTCTATTGGATCTCTCTGCTGACCAGCCTGACATGGCTGGAGAGGTCAATCCTTTTTAAGAGGTCATCAGCTGAATCTGTCACGCACAGGTCACTGACCACTGAGGATTAACAGCTCTCATAATACAGATAAAGATGAATGCATCAAAAAATTAATTAGACATAGATTACCAATGAAAGACGTTGAGGAAGTGAGGCGTCCAAAACATTCTGCTATTATATTTTATATTTTGACCAGGCCAACCAGACTGGAGATTGGCAATCTGCTAAGTAGGCCAACGACTTAGTGACATCTTCCCAAACACAAGTCAACTATGATTTCTGATGAGGCAGGAATGAGGAACGGGAGCTTTTCAACCAAACTGAAACCTGGTTGAACAGGAAATAATATTGAAACAAAGCAAAACTGACATAAAGCAGAAATATGAGTGAAAAGTGGTAAATGTTTAATTCAGTTTAAAAAGTTTTAAAGTCTCATGCTGGTGCAAATGAAACAGAAATCATATTTTTAAAAAGACAAATGGTAATTCAGAGTTTTGCTGTTTGTTCTGCTATACATCTAGTTTATAAATTCTGTAAAAAATTCATGTTTATGATGTGAGCATTATGCTGTTTTCAGCACAATAAATATGCTTTAAATCCATCCTTTGACTTCTCTGTACATATATTTAAAATCATCTAAGAATGAGTAATTGCTCCTGCAGAAAGAGAGTTTTTACTGTCTGAAAGATTTTCTGAAAGAATGATGTTAGTTGTTTTTCACATTTTGGGTAGACAAAACAAACATAAGAGTCGGTACTAAAATGTGATGTTCTGGAATGGAAAACCTTGTTTATAATCCATCATTGTACCAAAATGCATCTGCAGCCGTTACAGCTGCTATGGAGAAACTGGCAATTTGTGATAAGACGACAAACACAGCAGTTTAAATCTTTCATGCACATACTTGAGAGCTTAATTTTCTCCCAGTCACCTCCACAATCTTCCCAACATCACACTTCTCTTTGTTAATCTAGAGGTCAGCTGTCTGCTTTCACCAGTATTCCAGTCTCATGGGGAAGTTAAGGCAGCCAGATTATTTTTCCTTCTATCATTCAGTAGATGCATTCATCATCTAACATAAAAGTAATAGAATATGATTGTAGTCGACCAGCTTCCTGCCAAGTACCACAGGCTGCAGGTTAATGGGGGTCAGGTACTGGTTGTTGTCTTGATGGCGCCTCATTGGTCTATTTCCCATTATCATTCCTTTGAAAAATGCTTTGCTCTTTCTTGCTACACTGTTTGACTCATGGGTCAAAGTTTTCACACTGTAGCCCATCAGTTGGCATTCAGGTCCTTGTTTTTCATCTTTATATTAAAAAGAGAAGAAGTTTGACTGATTATTCAAAAGATATCACATAAAACGTGATGTGAGAAACTTCCTAAATGTTTTTCTGGCTGCACTTGAGCTTGACGCTCAATTCTGATTTTTTTGCACACGACTAACTAAATGCGACTGCAGTCAGTTGTTTTGCGGAAACATAATCCGTTTCAAAAACATTCCGAATGTGACGTTACAAACAGCACCCAGCTACCCCAGCAGAGTCCAACCCTTTACCTAGCAGCCCAATCTGAGCTCCAGCACATTTGGTCAGCTGGTTTTACCGCTGTATGCGCTGCACTGTACAATAGCTGCTGGAAAAGAGTGTTTTGTTGTTGACACACCATCCAGAAACCACTTGCTGTGTTCTTGTTGGTTGTACAGGACACTTCTGCTTTTTTGAAGATGTACGGTTGTATAATTTCATAGTGCAAGTGTAGATGTTTAGTTGGGAGCGTGCCCAGCAGCCGCTTATTTATATTTAAAGTGACCAGAGGCGCTAAAACAGCTAAAACAAATCTCTTCAATGTAGCAGCTAAAACATATTTTAATGTAAACTACCTGCAGCCAGGAAGGTAGTTAATTAGTGTTAGTGTTCCTGTAGAATGAATCATTAGTGATGGTGAAATGCAGCAAGTCCTTCTGATTTGAATGAAGTTCAGGAGGTACAAGTGTAAATAAGGAAGCTCCGCTTAGTACAGGATTAATGGACTGGCTGTTTACTCTCTGCCATGACCCTGAGTGGACTGTCGCCTCCTGTGGCAAAATTTAACAAGAATTTTGCCATAAGCTCCTAAACCGAAAGATAAACAGCTCTCATTTGGCATAAAGACAAAACCCCATAAACGAAATTGTTTCAATTTGCAAAATGTCCCAGATGGTGAAAGACGAGAAAATGAATTATCAGTCTAAACTTTTTACCATTTGGGCCAAATTTGGTTCAAAGTACTTGTGGTCTTTGTTCCCAACAGAAATAATTTTATTTTTGTTTTTACCAGTTTTAAACATGCAATATTTTTAATTAAACATCAGTCAGTTCTTTACATGCAAAGGGTCTATAAACCACTGTAGATATGAAACATGGAAGGCTGTCACATGTTTGCTTATTATTCTGTTCTCATCATCCACAATAGATTAACGAGTCATTTTTGTTGTGTTTTGCAAACTTTAAAGGATAGATGTACAGAAGTCCTTATTTAAGTAATTTGTGCTGGTTGATTGTCGTCCAACTCTCTACTAAAGTCAAAGAAAATAACAGAAGGAAAATATGGCTAATAAGAGACAAAAACGGTCTTGTTCATAAAATTTTCTATTTTTAGAATATTTGGAAATTTCAATGAGAAATTCACCCTAAAAACGACAAACTGTGTCAAAACTAACAGCATTGTTGCATTGAGGACAGAGAGGGCCATAACAAATAACTCCAAGTCCCACAAATTTACCCAGGGCTGCATTTTGAACACCGCTGGTATTTCTCTGTTATTTACATTAACATACTGACTGCTATAACTTTTAGTTATACATCTAACAATAACAAATTGAATTTACTTGACTGCCGCACTTTATAAATCCTGTGTCGACTCCAGAAGGGACAAATCGAAGAAGGGAAAACATGTCTGCCCTTGTTAGACTGATGCCAATTGGTAATTAAAACTCCACAACACAACGTCTCGTGTTGGCGCCCCCAAGTGTCAGCACGAGGTAACATCCAGGTGAATGTTTATGTGTTTCTATGGACTGCTGGTGCCATTAATTTGAGGTTTAAAATTTTTTTAATAGTATGATATTCTCAGAGTCTGAGAATATCTGTTCATTTGTGGATTATTTTAGTCATTAAGTGCACAGAAAACCTTCGACAGTCTGCAGAAATCTCTGCCAGATTTCCCAGGTGCCGTGAACAGAGCGTCACATTGTAGGTTAATCTCTTTAAAAGCTTTGACAGCTTGAAGAGGAGTATTTACTCCTTCACCGACTCGCTCCTTAGGCGTGAATATAATAGATATCTCCCACCGCATTGGTTTGACTTTATTTGTACTTAATCGCCTATCTGGTTCCAATCTAAAGAGTTGCAAAGGCAGCCAAATATTTTTGTTTTTTGAGTAGAAATTCAACTACAAAAATAAATAAATAAAAACACACAGGATTAAAGTCAACATACCTCCTGTGGTTTTTAAAAGACAGCTCCATTAGACGTGTCTTTGTTCCCCTATTTATGTGTCATGGGAGGTGAATCCCTTTTAGTCGCCACCGAGAGCCCCCTTACGTAGAGGAGTACACAAAGTGTCAGTGTCAGAAGTTAAGCCAGGGGAGGATCAGAAGGTGTCTAAGCCAGTTAACCGCGGAGGGATGTGTGCCAGCACTTTACATAAGCTATTATGACAGCAAAGCACGCTGCAGCGAACAGAATGAATTAACCGAGGAATACGGCCGCTTCTGTCACCTCCTCTGTTTTTAACTCGGTTCAGCTAAGCTGTGGGGAGCGGAGGGCTAACATGTAGAAGATGGTATTTTTGGTTAGAATTTGCTACACATCCCTGGAAAAGATGCGACATTTTAAAAGCAAAGTTCACATTTTACACGTTTTTGTACTTCCATTTGAGTTTCCACTGCTTCTAAACAAAACACTCATGTGCTTGAAAAAAACAAAACCAAACATCCAGCTGGTTTTTGGCAATAAGTTCATGTTTTTTGGTGTCTGGAAAATGTGTCGTTTCAAAACCTTCAGAATGTAACGTCACAAATCAGAAGGCAGCCGTTACCTAGCAACCACAGCAGAGCTCCGGCCGTTACCTAGCAACTCAAGCTTAACTCCGGCCGTTACCTAGCAACCCTAGCAGAGCTCCGGCCGTTACCTAGCAACCCCAGCAGAGCTCCGGCCGTTACCTAGCAACCCCAGCAGAGCTCCGGCCGTTACCTAGCAACTCAAGCTGAACTCCGGCCATTACCTAGCAACCCTAGCAGAGCTCCGGCCGTTACCTAGCAACCCCAGCAGAGCTCCGGCCGTTACCTAGCAACCCCAGCAGAACTCCGGCCGTTACCTAGCAACTCAAGCTGAACTCCAGCCGTTACCTAGCAACCCCAGCAGAGCTCCGGCCATTACCTAGCAACCCCAGCAGAGCTCCGGCCGTTACCTAGCAACCCCAGCAGAGCTCCAGCCGTTACCTAGCAACCCCAGCAGAGCTCCGGCATGTTTGGGCAGGTAGTTTTACTGAAAAGACAAGTGTTTTGTTCTTTACTTACCATCCAGAAACCACTTGCTGCATTTTCCTTGTGCTTTTTTGTTTTGTTTGTTTTTTACTTTGTTCATTGGTGGAAATAAAGACACACAATCAACACTCTTTACCCACAATATAATCAGCCCTAAATCAATCCAAAGAAGAAAATTGTAAGAAATGTTTCATGTGGTCTCAGTCTGATGTTTATGTTCTTTTTAACCACTTCTGCTTTTCAAAGATATATGGCTGTTTTATTATGCATCTGTTTGCAGCCATTTTCACATGTGAGCATAAATACTGATCTGGGGGCGTGGCCAGCAGCAGATTATTTACATTTAAAGTGACAGGAGGCCCTAAAGCATCTTTTTCTGAATGTAATGAACATGTTTCGTATCGCTCATAGATCGAGCCTTTCCTGTTCATGGAAGAATAACAGCTTTCAGCTGAATTTATAACAGTTTAGTGCATCTGTTTTGTCTCATGAGGTTGTGAGTCAGACTGGTTGTTAAAGGACATTTTGTTTTTATGTTTTGAACTGTTTTGTGGCATTTTGTAGGGACCCTGTTAACATCACTGCAGTGGCTCCTCCATATGCATTTTTACAAAGTTTCTGTCAAACCTGCAGAGATGATCTGTGGAAACTGTTTGCCTGCTGAAACTGGGAAACTGGAATGTGGGTGAGAGACTGTAGGTGTGAGAGCAGGGATTAGTATTAGTGGAGAGGATAATCCGGTGGAAGGACTGCCTGCCTGTAAGAGCTTCAGTCTGTCTGTCTGTCTGTCTGTCTGTCTGTCTGTCTGTCTGTCTGTCTGTCTGTCTGTCTGTCTGTCTGTCCTCTATCCGGAGCAGTGAAGAGGTCTTAGAGTGCCTGACGATAAAGAGGAAAACCGAGCGTGGAACACTTACTTAGACACACTGTGTGAACATCCTCCCCCTACATGTGGCATTTTCACAATCCACTCCTCTCCTGCACCCTGTCCTTCTATTTCTGTCTTTCTTTCTAAACTACACTTATCCAAGTATCTTCTAGTCTTCTAGGACTTTTCCTGCACCTTTCTATTTTCCTATAGCTATCTTTTCCATCTTCACCTACTTTTACATCTTTCCACTTTTTTTTCCTCATCTGTTTTTTCTAAAGGTGACCAATTGTGCTTTCTTAGGATAGGTTTATAGGTGATACTATTTATGTTCATACTATTAATGTATGAACTATTTATGCTCATTACATTTTTTACACAGAATCATTCTTAAATTCTGCTCAGTTCTGCCTATTTTGAGCTGTTTTAGGACGTTTTGTCACATTTAATCCAAATAAACTGCTGGCCACGACCCAAAACTCAATGTTTACACTCGCATGCCGAAGGGGCTGTAAACTGTAAAACCAGCTAACCAAACGTGCTGGAGCTCCCCTTAGGTTGCTAGGCAACGGGCAGCACTCCGTTGGGTTGCTAGGTAACAGGCTGGCATATCAGGCATTCCAGTGTTCTGCCTATTCGTGGCAGCTGTGGCAGTGTAAATGTGCACATTTATTGAACATTTTATGCCACTTCTGAAGGAACAACCTCTTTCACACACCCTAATATTTGCAGCATATTAAACGTACAACAATCAAACAAATTAGTCTTATGTTGCATTTAGCAAGATTATGGCTGTTGCCATTAATGCTTTGCTGTTAGCTGAGAAATGTAGTTTAGAGAGTTTAGAGCTACTTTTCTTTCAGGAACATCTTATCACGTTCAGAAAGTTCTTGCCTTGTATGATGATGTTTTTAAGTGTATTGCCACCGACCTACTGAAATTTTAAAAATTTTCAACTTTCAAACTAAGAAAATTTCCAAAATCAGAAAAGTTTGAACTTTTCAAACCAAGAAATGTACAATTGCTTTTCTAGAACATTTCTGTCATTAACCTCAAAATTTTAAAGTTCTTCTAGCAAATTTCCAACTTTTCAAACTCAGAACTTTCCTTGTTTTTTTTCTAGAAAATTTTCTTTGATTAATTTTAGTTTTTTATAATATTTTTTTGTATTTTCAAATTCAGAAAGTTCCAAGTGTTTTTCTTGCAAATTTTTTAGATTAATCTCAAAATTTCTATTTTTTCTAGTAAATTTTTGACTTTTCAAACTTTCAAAGATATTTCTTTAGAGTCATCTAAAATTTCTTTTTTTTTTTTTTTTGTCTACATTGACAGAGATACGGTGTGGTAAAAATGCAAACGGGCTGAAATGATGTAGACATTTTAAAGAAAGTCTTGTATTTTACATTTTTATTATGTGTTGTGATCTTAACGTTCCTCCCACCTATTACTTTAAAGCTAAACACAGATTGTGGGAATATGAATTTGAGGTATGGAAACTATTGAACATCAGGGAAGGTTTGTTAAATGAAAGTGGGAACCGCGAGCAACGTCTAAAAATACAAAGATCTAACAGTCATATACTTTTATGTTGGCTTGTTTTAACATTTGTCATCTAGCCATGGATTTTGTGGTAAAACTCTAAAAACAACGACTAGTTGCAGGGTGAAAGGATCCCTGGAGAAGCTGAGAGGAGCACTGGATCAGTTACAAGGGTAAAGTTAGCAGCATGCCTGCTGGAAGGTTGGCAGAGGGAAAAAATGCAGAGAGCAGGAGTGTTTTTCAGGTTTTAGAAGGTTAATAGAGCATCTCCCGCTCTCCAAGCTCCCCAGAGTCATTAATTATGATACGCACCCACACGCGTGCGCTCGGCACACACCCCAGCAGCTACACAAGGTGCAATCTTTCAACTTAAACCAAACATACACATGCACAAGCGCACACACCAGCAGCACCTCCATGGCTAAGCAGATAAAGGATTAGTGGCTGATCCTGTTTGAGCCTGGCAGTTTGGCTGAGCTGACTTTCACACAACCAATCTCCCTCACACATACACAAATCTAAACACACTCAATACTATGAGACTCACACACTCACAAAGTACGCAGAGTAACACATTTATACAGTACAGATGGAAAGTTTACAGACTCTTCCAAGTTTGTCACTTTATGTTTCAGATTTGTCTTTAAAAAACGTCTTTTGAGCAAAGAAACTACAACAAATTTCTCTTTCAATGCAGAAAGAAAATATACATTAGAAAAATACTTATGCTAGCCCTGTTTATTCTGGGCATTTAAGCACCTTTTATACAAAAATTAAATTTTACATATTTGCTAAAACTGTCACCATGTCATGACAGCATAACGTGAGACAAATAATCTGAGAAGATTGAGCTCCAGTTCCTTCTTGAGCTGGAGGTTAATGTCTGACAAAATTAACTGCTCCTGACCAAAAACTACCAACCAGAGCCAGGAGGAGTGTTACTGCTGTCAATCAACCTCATGTACTCACTGACAAATGTGTTAATGGTAGAGAAAGAACTTGAAAACAACTTTTCCATCATCATCTGTGGCTATGCTAACTAGCCATAGCATGTCCCTTGTTGTGAACCAGCTGTAGCGCAGCTGAGAGCAAAGGGAAGAGGTGATGTGAGCAGTGCATACAGGAGGGTTATTGACAGCACTAAAACCCTCCTCCTGGCTCTGATTGGTTGTTTCTGACAGTGCAGAGTATTTGTGCAAATGACAGCAGATCCATAGG
Source organism: Alfaro cultratus (assembly GCA_903066825.1). Lineage (NCBI taxonomy): Eukaryota > Metazoa > Chordata > Actinopteri > Cyprinodontiformes > Poeciliidae > Alfaro > Alfaro cultratus. The sequence continues at coordinate 20,583 of CAEFZX010004887.1, read as the reverse complement.
GAGAAGCCAGAGGAGATTATCTGTCTTATACTGTTAAAACATATAGATAATTTTTACAAATATGTAAAAAAAAGTATTTTGGGTAAAGCTACATACTGCAGCTAAACTCTAGTCTGTCTAGAAAGTCTGGTTTGCATAGGGAGGTACGAATGCTAATCAAACTCAGGTTCGCCTACAAACCTTGCCCTCAGTTTGGTTGAAGTGACCAGAGACCGCTCCAAAAGCTGGAAGTGGACGACAGCACAGAGCATTCTGGGTAAATACGGCCAAAATAAGCACACTTGCTCAAAAGCTCCGGATTGTTTGGCACAGTGCAGTGTGAAAGGGAACCACAGTAACTGGAAACGTAACAAATGTTGCATCTTTGGTCCCCAGTCAAACCCAGTCTACCAGACTATCAGGTGTGAAAACATCCTTAGATGTAATTTCTTTGGAAGCACAGCGCAGGAGAACGAGAGGAAAACCAGAAAGGAGATTATGGATGTGGAAAGAATACGGAAAGTTTCATTATTGTTTGGCAGTCATGGTTATATTGTTCTAACTAAAATTATATGCAATGTATTATTATTGTAGAAGTGATCTGAACTGCCATCTTTGTAGGCAAACGCAGGGCAAACCACAGATGAACCATGGCTTTGAGTCCAACAAAAAGGGACATTCTGAGTCTAATGTGAAATAGAAATACATACCAACAAAATCGCTGCTGATCACGATCGGCCTGCATGAGACAGAGAATGTAGCTTGTTTATTGTTGTCATAGCAACTCCCTAACTACTGTCATGACAGATACCTACCAAGATGGCTGTCAGCTACAAAGTTCCCAGAAGTGTGATGTCACACAAGAACTATGCATTGAGATGATCTGACTCATATTTGAACATTTTTAAAACAAATTTTTTGTATTGACTGATTGTGGAGGAATAATTTATATTTTGTTCTGCTTTTTTTTTTTTTTTTTTTTTTACAATAGGACTGATTCAAGAACTGAAGTTTATAGACATGAAGGCTGAGGTAGGAAGAATGATCAGTTTGATTTAATACCGTTCTTACAAACCGATATTTGGGCTAATTTACCTTCCAGGAGTGTTAAAATTGCAAGTTCATCATAAAATCTATGAAACTTCTTTATTTTAATCAGATCTTCTCCTCCCTCAGCTCACCTCAAACGAGGGCAATCTCTCATCTTTCCATATTTCTTTAATTCCATAGATCAATCTGAACAGAGAAGCCCAGAGTCATTTACTTATAATTTTTATTACAACCTTCTTTTTCAGTTTTCAATTAATTTTATCCAACAAATTAAAGAGGATGAGTTGAATATGTTCTCTGTTAAGCAGCACGGTTTTCTTTCTAGTTCTCCTTCCTTTGTGACGCGGTTTCAAAAGACATGAGGCAGGTTTTCATGGCAACCTGAAGGAATTCAAACAAAGCAGAAAAAGTCAAAGGGAGAAATGGCCTGATAATGGAGAATTAGTTGAGCTCACACCTCTTCACATGCACTTGTTGGAAACGTACTAATGGAAACTCCACATGCTGTAACTTTATCACAATTACACAGAAAACCATGTAGAGGACCCACATTGGGACGAACAGCAATTAGCTCAACGTGTCGGCTTTAAAACGACAATCATATTCAGCAATTTCTGTGGAAGTTTTCAAAACTGTAGGAGAAAATCTCTTTTACAAAGACACCTGATGTGTCCCAAAATGTTTTTTTTTCTAGTGAACCAAATGACTTGAAACTGGTCAAACTAGCTAAATTCCAGATTTATTTAAAATGTAAGAAATACTTTAGAAATTTCCTTGACAGAGTAGTTGGAAAAGTTTCTAAAGTTAGCTTTATTTTCTCCCATTTCTAAGCAGAATGGACACTTTCAGTCATTTGTGAAACTGGTTAGCATGAGCTAACAAAGGAGTAGCATGACCTTTGCTCTTCTATTTCACACACTACACTGAGATGTGTGTTTATCTTTCAATCCTGTGAAGTTTTTGGTTTTATAAGATGTTTTAACAGATTATTAGAGCTTTAGAAGCAAACGTTGCTTATTTTTGTGACTATATATAACTAGTTTATTTATTCTATACATTTTTACTTCTTTGTTTAAAACATTTAATAGTATAATGAGTTGAAAGTGTCGTCATTCTGCTCATGTTTTTATGTAATTCTGCCTCAGTACCAGCTGCAGTAATTCTTTTCTGCTTTCCTGTTGATTGCTGTAATTTTTCAAAGATAAAATTATTAGAAAAAATAAGAAAATATGCACAAGTTAAACAGAAAGTTATCAATAATTATATATTTATAAACATCTCTTCTCATCTGTGCTAGCGTACTCTATAGGATCTGATGATTTTTATTGGTTTGCCTCTCCAAATATACAAAAAAGAAAAAATGTTCATAATCACAGATCACAGAAAAGTTCACTCCACATGTTTAAACTTTACTGATAAACCAAAGATGACACCTACTGGTTGGGTGAGGGTGTCAGTTGTTTGCGGTTTGTACAACAGATTTTTTTTTTTAAAGCAAAACATTCATTCTTTTACCTTTTTGTTTATCCTGAGCTTCAATAAGTCACGTCTAAAACGTCTTTTCTTCTGTGCACATTGTTGTTTTGCTGCAGCAGTGACTGAATTTAGGTATCCAACAGCTGTAGGAAACATTCACGACTGCAATGTGTGTAACGACCGATTGGAAAATTCATACTAGTAATTTTATTCTCAGTAATTTAAAATAATGAAATGTCCTTTTAAAGAAAACATATTTTAAAAACTATTTAAATATTTCACTGTGTACTTACTTATTTCATGGCTCCTGTGTGAGCGAGAAACAACGTTAAAATATTACAGTTGTGCAGGGCAGACTATGAATAATTGCATGGTAGATTATTGCAGACTCATGTGTTTTAAAGCGGTATAAATTACTCCAGTTGAGCATTCATGTGTGCTTGTGTCCGGTCTGTGAGTGCAACCTGTTTCTGAGGAGCTCAGTCAGGTGTGAAATGCAAATTGTCGCTCCGTTAATTAAGACCTCACCACCCTGCAGTTCCCCTTTCTAAGCTTGAATATGAGCGTTGCGTCCTGTGGATCCAGGCGTGTCACTGTGACCTATTTGTCCCAGAAACAGAATACTAGAAAATATATTTTGATGCTTGTCTAGAGATTTCAACTCCAAGGAAAATCTGCACATTTCTCCAGATTTCTTCGTTTTTGTCTCTTTTTTTTGTTGCCCTGTACATTTTGGTTTTCTCAATATGTTTGGATTTTTTTTTGTTAATTCTCTGAAAATAACAAAGATAGTGTGGTGAAATAATAACCAACCTGTGTGGAGTCTAAAGTTACACCCACAAAAAGTCTGGATTGAAGAAAACTGCCGCAATGTTTTCATATGCCGGCATACACACAATACCTGCTGAAACAAATGAATCTGCTTATAATCTACTGTTTATTAGCTATGGCTAACAACATTAGCAGAAGCTAACACAAAATCAAAACAAATTGAAAGATAATGAATGAATGTTGTCATTGTAAAAACATTCTAATATATTTGAGAAAATGTTTTGATTTCTGAGCTCCAAAACTCGTACGTTTCCAACAGAAAAAAAACAAAAACACTGAAATTTTGAGATTCATTTTACATATTTACTAGAAAAAATGAGGGAACTTTCTGATCTCCGGAAGTAAAATTTTTTTTTTACTTTTGAGCTTAGAAATTATGTTTGGTTTTTTTTCTAGAAATTTGCAATATTTTGAGCTGAAATAATTTCCTTGTTTCTGAGATTTTTAGTGAAAAATTGCTCCTTTTTTCTATCTATAATGGCCCTAATAAAGAATCATACTAATCAACTATGGCTCTCAACAGTCCTTTTCTTCATGACTTTATCAGCCCAATATTATGTATATCGTTCAGAAGGTAAAACTAGTTGCCATTTTAAATGGTCTAAAAGAAAAAAACTTTGGCATGATCAAGTTGTTTGTTTCAGCTGATTATTTTTTACACTTCATCGATAATCTGGTGATTTTCTTTGGAAAAATGAAACAAACGATTAGAAATGCTGTCCAGTCCGTCACTGAGAGGAACACCTGGTCACCTAACATGTTTTAAAGATTTATTTTTGTGCTTGCTGTCCCAGCTCATCTTTGCATTGCACATCACGATGTAAATAACTTATTTTGTTGAGCCGTCAGGTTGTGTCTGAGGACTGTGTTGGCTTCGGTTAGTAGAGGCCTCCCCCCCAAGCTCTGTGTCCCCTGCCAATAGCTAATTGATTTGGCTCCATCCTGACTGCTCTACTTACTCAAGTGGTTAATTAACTTTACTTTTAATTCGCTTCCACGCAGCGCTCGGGTAAAGCATAGAGCTGACACCGGCTGAATGCGAACACTCGTTCGGTTTTTGTCCGACAGAGAGAACAAAGATGGCCCTTCAGGTTGTAAACTGGCCTGAAAGGCTTGAGAGGCTGCTCATATATTTATGCACACTCATTTTGTCGCTTTACTTCTTGCTCTTTTTTTCTCCCGTAATTATTCTTTTGACTTGCCCTATTCTTAAAAATTGTTGCCCCAGCTCTTAAGGTTGTTTAAATGTGCATCAACTGTTATTTAATTACCATCGACTGAATCTACATGAGGTTAATGAGGTTCTTGATTAATTGCAATTATTCTGAAATTACTTCACAGGCGCTGAGATGTCCAACTTTCAAAAGTCTCTCAACTCAGCTGGAACAAAAGCTCCTTTTTTCGCCCGCTGACAGTTTCAGGAGTCTAACAATGAGGAACTGAGCTGCAGAAAACAAGCCAGTGAAAAAGCCAACATGTCATGAATGAAGGCTTAAAAGCTTTAGTAGCCGAAAAACACAAAAAAATCTGATGGCAAAATGGTTATTTCATTTACAAGAGAAGTACATTTTTACATATTTATTGTTCTGTTTTAATTCTTTTTTATTCCAACCCAAATTCAAGTATTTCAGCCCAGAATGAGTGGATTTAAAGGTCAGAACTTCAAGTAAAAAACATTTTTTTACTTTTAAATCCTCTTCCAAGTGAGGGCAAAATGGAACATCTGATGTTTCTATTCGAGCTTTTGAAACTAAAGTGTAGTCTCTGACGACGTTACATGCTCAAAAATACCCCAAACCTTTTAGGCGTCATTGTGGGACCGCTCCATTTCTCCTCGCTCCGTTGGCCTTGTGTCTCTACTGTTCTTCGTCTTCCTCTGAGTCTTTCTGACTAACCCGCTCTGGCTGAAAAAACAATTTAATAACCCCTTTAGACATGGGTGTTCATCAGCCAAAAGAACATTTTTAAAAATACTTTTCTCACTCTGTCGGTTCAGAGATAGAGAAGCCACAGCGGGAATCGTGTCAACTTTTCTTTCTGCACTTTTCATTATCACTGACTGCGTTTCCATTGCAAATGTGCACAAAACCTCTCACAATATTCCACTATTACAGAAAAAGTTTTGCAATTGCATTGTTTCCTTTAAAAAAGCAATTAAAATCAGACATGAATAAGTTGTTCACAAAAACATGCCGCGCCATCATCCTCCTGCCACTTCCTGTTGTCTTCTTGGTCTTTTCCTGCAGTAGTAACATCCGGCAGTTGATCGCATGACTCGTGTTGCCCAATAAATCAGTTTCAATAAGCTCAAAAAACTACCTCATTCGAACAAAAAACTTTTATTTAATCAAAAAACATGTTTGGTTTTTTTTTCTTTTCTTTTTTAAATTAGCGTGTTTCCACTAAGCAAATTTATTTTCGAAATGTCAAATTGCGCAATTATATAGTCAATAGCAGCGCAGTTCATGTCCAACAACATTGTACTAAAAGAGTAACTAAATCCTTGATCAACTATTTTTTGCAGATGAACAGAACAAACTGGTTCTAATTATCCAGTTTGTTCTGGATAAACAGAACCAGTTTGTTCTGTTTGTCTTTACATTAAGAGTGCTCTATTAATGTAAATTAATATAATTTTTTTATATTCTCCAATATTTTGCCAAAAACAGTTTTGCTAGAAAGACCATGTCCATTAGACAAAAGTCACTAGATTTTTTTTGGAAAAAAAAAGTTGAAAGACATACTGTATGTGAAAAGTCATTAAATATATATATATATATTAAATATATACAAACTTACTAAGTTAGCAACATTGCTTTCACTCCTCCCACACCAAGTGTCTCTTGGAACAGAACATTAAACAATGTTTTATGTGCTTTGTCCAAACATAGTCCTCTGCTTTTAACCACGTTAAATCAGCTTTGTTTTTAACGCTTTTAACCACGTTAAATCAGCTTTGTTTTTAACGCTTTTAACCACGTTAAATCAGCTTTGTTTTTAACGCTTTTANACGTTTTTAACCACGTTAAATCAGCTTTGTTTTTAACGTTTTTAACCACGTTAAATCAGCTTTGTTTTTAACGTTTTTAACCACGTTAAATCAGCTTTGTTTTTAACGCTTTTAACCACGTTAAATCAGCTTTGTTTTTAACGTTTTTAACGTTTTTAACCACGTTAAATCAGCTTTGTTTTTAACGCTTTTAACCAAGTTAAATCAGCTTTGTTTTTAACGTTTTTAACCACGTTAAATCAGCTTTGTTTTTAACGTTTTTAACGTTTTTAACCACGTTAAATCAGCTTTGTTTTTAACGCTTTTAACCAAGTTAAATCAGCTTTGTTTTTAACGCTTTTGACCACGTTAAATCAGCTTTGTTTTTAACGTTTTTGACACTTTTAACCACGTTAAAAACAAAGGACCTGCTTTTTAGTAACCAGCTGATTTGCAAACTCAGTCATTGGTTGGACCTTTAAAAAAAGACAGCAAATTTTATTTGCTGTCTTTGCATATCATTTTACTGTGGATCTTTTTTGTGTCTGGAATAAAGATAAAATGATGATGACTAAATTAAAGATTCCTGTCTTACACACACAGAGACATACACTTAATTTCTGTGACATTTAACAAGAAAAACATGGGAAAAAAACTAATTCCCCAAAACAAAGACACAATGCTGCAGGTCTGATCATATAAATGTAACTTTTCTTCTCACACTTCATTAAAAATTACATTTTCACAAAAAAAATTAAATTTTTTTTGTGAAAAAATTCTTAAAAAGGATAGACATCCGTAATCAATATTTTAATTATTTACTCAGAAATGTAAAAAATCAATGACTCAGATTAAAAACAAAATACAAGAGGGAAGACAGGAAACAACCTCAACAAGGAATACAAACTATCTTGTCTTTACATAGTGTTAAAATTTAACAAAATAAATGTATAACTTGTAATTGGCTTGTTAATATTTCCCTAAACATCTACTAGGACTGTTTTATACACAAGATTAAACAGCGGGATGCTCAGATGAGACAATATGTGGACAACACTGCCACCTTCTGGGCAACTTCATGCTTTCAGCTCCTTCTGCTGGTTGTTCTCGTTAAAAGCAAATAAATCTCATTCATCTTTTACGGATGTTTCTCACAAACACTTAGGAATTACTTTTTGTTACATTTAATATTACTAATTCATCTGCATTTTTCACAATATTTATAAATATATTTTTGTTTCTTAGATTTTTTGTAATCAAATAACATGACATTGTTTTCCTCACTGATTTACAGGACATGACATTACTTTGAATGTGCCATATACCTTGAGCATCGGCCAGTTCTTTCTTGTCTTCTAACACACATTATTTTTGTATTTTGGAATCCTATTGAGAATATTCCTCTTTTATTTTGTCATTTATAATTTAAAAGGTCAATTTCGTATCCTTAAACATTTTCCAAATGCAATGTCAAGGATTATTGCATGTTAAAACAGACATTTTTGGAGAAATAATTTAATTATAAGTGTATATAAGTGTGTTTAGAGAGTAACTGTCATAATGTTATATGTTATTTCCTAAATCATTTTTGTTTTGTGTAAAAAAATTTTTAAATATGCAATAATATTCACGAAGCACTTTTCATCTTGACCAGAAGAGGGCAGCATTGTTCCCTTCCTGTTGTGCATCCGGTGGGAAACTGTCCACCTTCAACTGCAGATGATTGTGACATTCAATCAGAAAGTAATGTTTCCACACTTTATTTGAATGTTTCTAAAGAGCTTGGAGTATTTTGTATCACTGATACATGAGGGATTGTGACATCATCTGAAATTATGTCGCCATTAATGAAATCACTACTTGTAACGCTGCATTGTGTAATAGCATTGCAATATGTAACAATGTAATAAAATTGGGCTTCAAAATGTAAAAACATCATTAAATCTGCATTATGTAATAATTAAGGCTGCCAACTTCAACAGCATACAATTAATCTGAAAATTATTGATTTTTAGATTTTACATAATGCAGATTAATAGAACTATCTATTTTTTTGAAACCAAGCATACAGTGGCGGTTTCTGGCATGGGCAGTTGCCCAGGGTGGCATCTGAAAGGAGTGGGGCACCCGTGAAGTAGAAAAATATATCTTATCTGTCATTTGTTCTCTAACAAGTTTGTTACTACTTGTATGCATGTTTAGTGAAGTTTTCCTTACTTGTTGAGTACCAGGAGGCTTATGCTACCTGGAAATTTCTAGAAAATTTCTTATCTCTAAAAGTGAAAAAAAAATTAAGAAAAATCTAGAAAATTTTCTAGAAAAAATATGTTTAAGTAGCGCTACGCTTACTTGAGTACAACTTCTGCCTACTCTGCCTACCTCTGTTTGTAACTGACAGCCATCTTGGTATGCAGTTGCTATGACAATAATAAACAAGTCACAAGCTTAGAACCAGCTCTCACCTGAATCCTGTCTAACTTAATATAAGTGCATTACAACTATTACTCTATCACAATTACTCTCTCTAATACTAAGATCAATATCACAGATCTTTACTGTGGTACTTAGTGCCAAACTAGCAAAAGTAACTTAGCTAATGTAGCTTTTACCAGAATGTAGCCTACATGTAAGTTACTACATGTACTTACTCTGCCAGTGAACAGAACCTTGTTATTCAGATGATTTATTTGCACGTCTTTTGTAAATCTATTTTAACATTTATTGTTCATCGATTTCAGGCAGTGACGCTCCATGTTGTACGCACTCTTCGGTTTTACTGGGTAGTGAACTATGTCATAGTAGATCGGCGGCATCTTGTCCACATCGTCTTACATGTTTTCCTTCTCTGTTTCATACGATCTTGACAGCAGCCATTTTGTTCATGTATCTTTCTCTCGAACACTGGTTACAGTGTCCAATATTTTCTTTTTGTTGGTCTGGAAGCCTTGGTTCATCTATGCTTTGCTTGCCTACCAAGATGGCGCAGATCCTACTCAGACTTGTGGGAACTATGTATCGAATGTAAAGGACTGAAGTTTGGCACCGTTGTCTTCTCATAGATGTTACTAGTAAAGGACAGACGTACGGATGTTACCCTTGATTAGAGATCCACCTCAGCTTGTACTTGAGCTCACGATGGGAGTTTTTCTTCCTGGGATTGAGCTTTCACACACCAGAAACACACACACACATTTAATGGACGGCCTCTTTAAAGGAATGTAAACATCTGGATCCTCTTTATTCACATAGTAACTGAGCATGGATTTGTTTTAATGCAAGCATTTTCATGCAATTATGAATATGATGTAAACTCATCTGTAGTGTGTGTGTGTGGGTGTGTGTGTGTGTGTGTGTGTGTGTGTGGTGTTTTTGCCCCCACTTGTTCTCTGGTAGTTTGTTATTCCTACAGATGTCTCTGGTCTTCTCCTCGTGGATCCTGGTTTTAATTAGCTGCTTTTATAAGAGCCTCTTTAACCTTTTTGTTTTTCTTTTTAAACCCCAATTTTGAATAAAACCTTTGATATTTACTGTGTGTCACACCAGCTTGTAAATAACTGGATCGTCACTTGAGATCACAAATTTCATTTTAAAATGACCCACTGCGCAGACAGAAGATGTAAACAAACAATGGTATTACACAAAATGTAAAACTGCAAGTCATTAACAGCCGGAAACATTGAGTTTTCACAGCTTTATTTACACTCAGGGCCCATAAATGGCTCCTTTTCATGTGAGTATATTAAAAGTCTTATATAAACAAGTGAAGTACTGCATCAACCGCATGCATAGGCGCTGAATCCTTAATCGCTTGACTAGGACATTTTGGAGTCCAATAAATCTGGTGAACTTCATAGCATGTACGATCAGGGATTTCCGATGCATCACTCTTACATTTCACAGCTCTTGCCCTTCGGAAAATGGCGTGACAAATAAATCGCGCTGCTCCCCAGGCAGCGTTCATTTCAGCATCATTTTAGACGGAGTGCGCAGAGGAATTTGTCATTTTATAGTTTTGATTCCAATAAAAGTTTTAGTGTTCTGGTACTTAAAGTGATAAAACAAACTGCTTTGTGAAGTGAAAGTAATACTGAGACATAACAGCATAATAACACATTTTCCTGGACCATAAATTGTCCCAAAAGTTATTGCAATAAACAATAGTATTGCTGTTTTGAGACTATTTTCAAGAAATACAATGGAAAAGGCATAACAATGCAGGTACATATTCTCAAAGATCAATAAACTTAAATGTTTTAATGAACATTTAACACTGGAATTAGATTCTGTTTTTATTGCTGAAAATAGACAAAATATTTTTTCGGTTTTCCTCAACTGAGCCCAAAACAATAATCAAACTGGATGCCTTTCATTTAACAAGAAAAATAAACAACAATCATTGAAGTTTTGGCCACATGATTCCATTCCTACAAAAAAACTGGTTTGGTTAAAGGTTTAATTGCTGAGTAGGTTTTAAAAAATCACAACATTTTGGTGATTTTATAATAAAAACTTGAACATTTCAAATGCTGAAAATGTTCAACTTCTGATACTCAGAAGTTTCCAGGTTTTCTCTAGAAAATTTCTGAGATTAATTGCAAAATTCATAATTTGTTTTCTTTGCAAATTTTTGAATTTTCAAACATACATTTTTTTTCAGAATTGTTTTCTGATTGACATAAAAGAAAATTCTTGCACATTTTGCAGTTTTGGTGGTCAGAAATGCCATTGCTTTGTCCTGAAAATTTCTGATTATCATTATAAAAATTTCTCACTTTCTTCTGACACATTCTTTGATTTTTCAAACAGAAATTTCCAGGTTTTTATACATTTTTTAGAAAATTCCTGAGATAAATCTCAACATTTCTGAGTTTTTTGATGTAAATTCAGTCATCCTATTTTTATGTATAACTACAATAATACACCGTCGTAGAAACCTGATTGGGTGGGGAAAAAACAACAACAAATCAAACTGTAAGACTTTCTACATTTCTACGCGCATTCGTATTACTTTTACTCATTCAGAGATTTTGTGTAAATGTTCTTTACAAAGTGGATTCATCTCCAGGTTTCAGCTACAGGGTCGTAGCGCTGCGTTGCATGTCAGGTTCATGTAAAATACCGATTCAGATTTTGCACATGCAGCAGACCTTTATCGAACCTTATGATGAAAAGATGAGATTTGAGTTATGTGTGGCGGGGCTGCGCCCCAGCGTAGCTTTACTTTAACATCGCCCCTGACCCTGTCTAAGAGGAACTTCTTTGTGCCATAATTGAATTCATACAACACATGGTTACCATCTGATAGGATCTTTTCAAAGCAGCATGCACCGTAAATTATATTCTGGAAGAGAAGGGTAGGAGCATTTATGTCTCGACACTGCAGTGAAAAACAGGGAGTTTTGGATTACAGGAACCCGCTGCACCACTAGAAACACATCAAACCCAAGTATTTAGTGCAAACTGCTCCACAAACACGCATTATTAGTTATTTTAAAGAATAAAGTTAAATATTACAAGCAGAGCATCCAGTTCTTTAGATACAATTCAAATATGTTGCTTGCAGTCCAGCCCATTTCAGTAAAAGCACATGTTTGTGTATTATTTCTAAAGTAAAGTGTGATTGCAACCATTTAGTTTTATTGACACAGTTTAAGGCTTTTGTTTTCATGCAAATACTCAAACATACTAAGTAACTACAGATGAGATTTATTGGCTGTTGTGAGGATGACAGAGTAGCTGTCTGAACAGCTTTTTGGAGGAAAACAGAAACAAGAGGAATATTGTAGATATTACTTGAATTTGGAGAGAAATGTTTCTGTTACTCCATAAAAAGGATCAGATTCTTTTGAAGGACTCTTTGTTTGCACACACTGCAACAGCTAGTATTATTTTTATTTAATGTAGTGCAAGCGCATGCTCACAGTTTGTTTTTGTCACATGTCAAGGCGGCCGACGCGCCGCACTGCGTGACCTGGCTGCATAAACCCTGATGCAGGCTTTTCGTGCAGCGGGAGAGAGGATGATGACGGCTTCCTGGTTTCGTCTTGCTTGTTGCTTCTTGGTTAATGTTTATAGTTGAGTGTTGCTCACTGTTAGTGCTAACTGTTGCTTGTTATATTTAATGATGCAGAAGAAGATTTTTGTTTCTGCCAAAGCAGCTCAATTCCACTTTTTCCCTCTTCTATGCCTTACATTTTCTTTCAGTTTTGTTTCTGTTTTACAAATAACACTAGAATGTTGTCGATGCATACAACACACTTTGGTATTTTACTCATATTTTGAATTTTATGAAAACATAAACATAATTTTTTTTTTTAAAATAAAATAGTCTGCTGTAGTTCTATTTATTTGAATATTAATTTTACCTAATGAGAGGATTACATTAGGTATAAATTGGTTTGTTGTTTGAAAAATGTACATTTTGAAAATGGGATCATCTTATTTTTAAAATAATAAATGGACCCACAAGTTTGGCTTCCTACTAAGAGCTAACCGCTAACTGAAGCACTAATCAAAGCACTTAAGTATTTAATTCAACCATGTTGATATCCGTCATGGACCAATGACATGTTATAATAACTCTTTACAGGATCAGTTAAATTGCTAATCAGTATCTACCGGAACGTTGCGCTTAAATGTGACCTCTTACGCAAAATTCAAATTTTTCATGTTTCTGTACTTCCATTTGGGTTTCTACTGTTTTTAAAACAGACCAAGCACTTAAAAAAAATTTTAAAAAGCTGTTTTTAGGCAATAAGTTAAGGTTTTTTTGGTGTCTGGAAAATTAGCCCACAGAATATAATATCATAAATCAGCAGGCACTGACCTTTCACCTAGTAATGAGGCGGAGCTCCACTGATGTTACCTAGCAACCCCAGTGGAGTTCCGCCCGTTACCTAGCAACCCAAGCTGAGCTCCAGCACGTTTGCTCAGCTGGTTTGACAGTTGTATGCGCTGTACAATGGCTGCTGGAAAAGACATCAGATTTAAACTGTTCAACTATGCCCTGGAGACGTACAGCGTTGCATTCTGGGCACAGAATAAACGTCATTAGTGGAGAACATGAAGAGTCTCAAAACAAATCATGTTTGTGAATTTTTGCGTGTATTATGTTGAATTAAAGCTGCAGAAGACAGCTTTGAGAAATATTTACCCTTAGCTTGAAAATTTGAACAAACACACCATTAACTAAAATTTTAAAAAAAAAGGTAAATAATGAGGAAAAAAGACGTAACTGGAACTATATTGTGAATTAATACATTCTAGGTACAATACCCTTCGTTGTGCTTATGAATCTATTTATTAGAGGGCATGGTTGTTCAACAATTATTGAATTAATTTTCTGCTGAGTATCCATTACCCAATAAATCCATACATAATCACAACACAATTTATTAACCTTTTTGAATTCTGCACCTAAAATTAACCAAAGTATGAAAAAACTAAAACTACAACAATAACTAATAAAAACTAAATTGAAACTAAACAGTTTCAGTTTGTTAGGGTCTCGGTCTCTAGGCAGGTAAACCTCAAGTAACTTGAAGAAGATTGAATTATTCTGTATTTTAAACATTTCCCAGGTACGTTTATAATCTAACCTTGATGGGTGACTAAGTAAGACAGACAGCAGTAAACTACTCCAGCCACCCACAGACTTTCCCATTAACCATCAACATCTTTATGCCTAACAGGAAAATGGTCTAGCATACTTGTTCTGGTTAGATTTACATGTCTGTTTTCAGTCCTGGAACATCAAATGCTTCAGTTTTTCAAAGTTGATATATTTACAAGGCTTCTTTTCCCATATTTGTAGCAAACTGAAAATTAGATTAAGTTGTCATGGTGACGTGGTGTTTTTCTAATTATTTCTGACTGATTTTTTAACCACAGCTGGAGAGTGTTTTGAGTTCATGCGAGAGGATTGTCTTTTCACTTTTGTTCTTTCTTGCTGTTTATTGTTTACTTGCAGAAAACAAATGTCTTGGGTTCTGGCATCAAAGCCATTTGGCCGGAGTAAAACTAATTCTTCCTCCATCTAAAGAACCTGTTGAAAACGAAGACAAACTTTATTGGGTCAGGTGAGCCTATTTTATGATACCTATATCAAAGTAAAATGTTTACAAAATGACATCTACCATGAAATAGTAACTGAAACAGGAAGTTCCTGAGGTTCAGTGAACACAGCGCTAATTATTGACCAACCAGGCTTTAAAATGAGAATAGGTGGAGTTATTTCTAAAGTTTCCAGGCATTCCAGCTCCTTCAACCCTTAATTTTTGTTTTTTCTCACTAATAAGAAATTATCTCTGGGTTGATGTTAGAAAAGTTACACTGCCAAAAATTATCATCAATAATTTGGGATATTTAGCCTTTCATCAGACAGCAGAAAATGGAGGATCATATTTTCACCATGTTAGTTATTCATTTATAAATGTAACAACTTCAAACTAAATATTAAACAAGCTAAATATTTAGCTTCAAATCAAACATTTCGTTAGCAAGCTAAATATTTAGCTGTACACTAAATATTTAGTTAACTAAATATTCAGTTTGTAAACTAAATATCTACCTCATGACAAAACATTTAGTGATGATTTGGAGCTAAATATTTAGATAAAAATCAAACATTGCGTTAGTAAGCCAAGTATTTAGCTTCCTGCTAAATATTTAGATAGCAAGCTAAATATTTAGCTTCAAACTAAACATTTACTTATGTTGAATATTTAGCTCTAAATTATTTTGTTAGCAAACTTAATATTTAGCTTGTAAACTAAATATCTAGCTCACAACTAAATATTTATTTCCAAACTAAACATTTAGTTAGTAAGCTAAATAATAATTAGCAAGCTAAATATTTAGCTCTAAACTAAATATTCAGTTAGCAAGCTAAATATTTAGTTAGTAAGCTAAATATTTAGCTTACTTAGTTAGCTTACTAACTAAATATTTAGCTCCAGATAAAAGATTTAGACAGCAAGCTAAATATTTATCTTGCTAACTCTATTTAGGCCCTGTACAGAAGGAACCCAGCATGGTGTATTATTGTAAACAATTAAGAAAAAAATGTGCGTCCACATGACAGGACGCGGCACCACGGAAACGCTGAAGTGAGTTTGTTGGGCCAATTAATGGCTTTAAGTTAGACCCATTTTTGACAAGTTACTTATCTTCCCGTTTATTTTTGTTTTAGTATTATTTTTAAAAAAGACATCTAAATCGGCACTAAATACAAACACATTCAGACCTAAAACAGCTCTAGAAATCTACTTAGAGGGAGATATTACTCCTTAGCTTAAAAAACATTGAAAGCACACCATGAGAAACCATTTCTGCACAGGAGTTCCACAAGGCTCTATACTTGGACCAGTGTTATTCATTTTCTATATCATAACCTGAGGACATATTTATTCTGATGTTCACATGCAATTTTATGCCAATGATGCTGTATCACACACATCCCAGAAAAAGTCAACCTGCTGCTGATCCGGTGTCTGCAGTTATGATGTTGGTGTTGTACGAACACAACACCAACATTCTTGTTTAAATCTGAGCGTGTGAATGCAGACAGCAGGGGGCCAACTACAGACTTTTGCTCTCTTCACGCTCTAATCTTTTCCCACATAACATCTTACAACCTGGTTAAAAACCACAACAATCATGTTAAAACTAGAGTAGCTTTGGATCAGTAGCTTTCGTTGCTTTTGCAGCGTTGTTGGTAAGAACAATATTTCAAACTTGCCAACCCTCAAGGTCTACATGGCTTGTTTTTAAGGCTTTAATTTCACATGCCTTTCCACCATTAAAGAGTTTAACAGAAAGATTTAAACTCTGGACCCTCTTGCTATGAGGCAGTTACCCTTAAGCAGTTTATATTTCTAACAAAATGACCCCATTTTGGCAGCTTTAGCAAATGGAAAACCAAGAGTTTATTTCAGTTTTACATCACAATTTAAGTCAAAATAATTCCGATCAGGACACTTTGCTATCCTGAAATTCTGCTGCAGCCTGTGAACAATTTGGCAGAAGACTCAAATCTGCACGCTCCAGAGCTCCCGCTGCTGAAATGATCACATCAGCTTAAGTTTGTTCCGACCCAAGAACAGCAGGCAGCATCTTTGTTCCTCTAGACTCTGCTCATGTAACCGATATGTGGAGGATCTTGCGTGATGCTCCGTTGTTTCCCACTGAGATGATGGAGGCGGAGCCTGCTTTGTTGACAGCAGAGGACTCAATGAACTCTGATCCCTGAGCCTCACAGTATTCATCAATGTTTTTATTTTTCTCACTATTTCAGAGTTTAACTTGATTTTGTGGCAGCGCACTGTAGAAATAAAAATAAAAATGGAAGAGTAAATATCCGGCATAAAAACATAGAAAGAATTTGGAGATTAATCTCGGAAATTTTCTAGAAAAAACTTTTGGTATTTCTGAGCTTGAAAAGTTGAAATTTACTAGAAAAAAATCTGAAATTATGACACTAAATTCATGAATTGTCAAGAAAAAAACTCAAAATTTCAGATTAATCTCTGACATTTTCTAAGAAAAATACTTGAAATTTTCTGAGTGAAAAGTCAAACATTTGCTAGAAGAAAACTCAGAAATTTTTAGATTAATATCAGAAAAATTGTTGAAAAAAACTGGTAATTTCTGAGTTTCAAAGGTTGAAAATGGAGCTTCAAAAGCAATAAAATTAATCTCTATAAGCATAAAATTCCTATTTTTTTTCCAGAAAATTTCTGGGATTCTTCTCAAAATGTTTTATTTCTTTCTGAACTTGAGGAACTCAAAAAGTCTCGTTTTTTTTGACAAAATTTTTGACTTTTCAAACTAAGAAATGTCCAAGTTGTTTTCCAAGAAAATTTCTGACATATTTGAAAATGTAATTTTTGTCTTGCAAATTTTTGACTTTTGGAGCTCAGAAATGTCCTTGTTTTTTCTACAAAATTTCTGAGATTAATCTTATAATTATTTTTTTTTTTTGTGGTAATTTACTTTTTTCCGTCTACATTGGTCCTAATTTGCCGTCATATGATTTAGGCTAAAGCCAGTCTCTATATTTTTGTACTATCTTCTTACTTTTTTGCATAGTATGTGCAAAAATCAGATTTTAATTGGATGTGGATGGTTTGGTTTATGTTTGTAAATAAATCAAATTCTTAACTGTTTTCAAACTAATAGTGAAAACCGGATTTTATCACTTGAAGAGCTGTTACTCTGGAGTCGACGTGTCTCCTGCTTTTATTACCTGCAGATCAAACCACTGTAAAACTACTTTCTTCTGCTTCTAACAAAGTTGAAAAGATACAATTTTTCTAAAATTCACCCCAACAAACACCAGAAAGTGATTAATTTTATTTAAATGCATAATCATGAATGTTAGCAAATTGCTATGTGGGTTGTGCTTAACCCTGCGCCACCACTGCACCACCATTGAACCCATCTTAAGAAGGTTGCATCAAATTAATGTTTTATGTTTATATAACTATGTCTGTCACAAAAATCTGCATTTTTGTCTATTACTATAAATTAAATTTTACATTATTACAAGCAATTATAGTTATTATAATGAATAATTATAAAATAATTAATTATAAAATATTTATAATTCCAAAATATAATAACTTATAATTATTTACAACCTAAATAATTATTTTGGTTATATTTAACAACAAAACAATAGTTATTATTTAGGTCAATATTAACTAAAACAGTTGACATAAATGATCTCCTTTGTTATTAAAAATGGTGGAAGTCGTCCTTCATAAGCAGTGCATGTAAATACACTAATTTGACATTTGATTAATGTTGATTAATCTGTCACTGTTATAAGTTGTTGATCGATTTCTGTAGTTTGGAGGTTGGAGCCTGAAGGCTTAACTAACATTTTTAAGTGCGCCAGGCACTTCAAAGACAGATTAATGGAGCCACAGCTTCAATTTTACATCTCTGGACCAAACCTTTAAATATTTATTGTAATGGAGTTTAAGCCAGGACTGCAGTTTAATTCTGCATCAATTTGCCTCACTGGGCTATAACTCTTTAGAGATAATAATGAACCCGGCGTCTTGTAGCCTCTGTATCTTTACTTTAGCCTTTTATGTTTGAACATTCAGACAGAAAACAAACTGCTGACTCTTCTTCAGAAAGTATCGGTTGCAAATGGCCATGCAATAAAACGGTAAAATTGACCGAACTCCAGAGTTTTCCTGCTTTTGGGGTTCAATCCCATTCCTGGATTGATTGATAAATGTAGAAAAATAACATGTTTATGTTTTAATTACTCTAAAAAACAGCGAGGAAGCCAGAGGAGATTCAGATGCTTAGATATTTGCCTTGCATTATCCATCACTGAAACAGATTGGACGGCTCCCATTTAGAATGAAATAACATTAGAACAGCATGAAAGCATTCAAACCACAATAATTCCATACTTTTAATGACTTCATGTTAATGTTTTCCTGTCTGGTGTGCATTTGAATTTTAGCTTGTTTAACTCCGATACCCGTAAATAGAATCCAGCGCAGCGCCTTCCTTTGAAGACGGTTGCTGAAACCGTTCTGATAAGGTCTGAGGAGTTCGTTAATGGCCAAACAGCCCAGCAGGGAGGACATGGAGAAAGTTGTAAACAGGTTTAAAGCAACACAATAGACTCCCTGTATTCACAGGATTTAGGGACAACAGCTGCAGGTGAATAACTAAAAACGCCTAAAACTGAACGTTTTATGACTTCAAACAGCAATTAAACTCACAGCGGGAAAGTCAGAAACTAACACCATCTTCCTCATCTCCAGTCAGCGGCAACAAAATATTGGTGCTCCTAAATTTGCTGCTTCGCAGACATTACCCAGTAGAAGTGACACTATCACTGCATGCAGGTGTTCCAGCTTTTTTATATTTAAGATGCTCTATGAGAAAATTCAGCCTCAAATAGTCTGGAGTTAAGTTCCACAAAATTTTAATTGAAATTCAAAAATACTGCATTTATCCTAGATGAGTAATAAATCAATAAATTGCATGATGAATTAAAATTAAGTCAATAATTTCTATTTGCATAATTTATTGGTCTTCAGCCTGGAGCTTTGGACCAGCTCTTATTTTGGAGGACATTTTTGTTTTCAGAGAGTTTGTCATTCATTTTATTTATTTCTGTTGTTTTATTTGTTTGGGATGTTTAAAATTTCTTCCGGTTCCAGTGTTAAATGTCCATTTGAATTTAAAGTTTATTGATCTTTGAAGATGTCTTCTTGTCACAATAACAAATTTATTTGTTCAATAAATTGTCCCAGAATTTATTGTGATAAAACATTATGTTTTGAAACCCTTTCAAATAATATATTCATAATTGAATAATAAAGCAAAAACTTATCGAAATCACTTTGCGTTACTATCTTCTTTTGTTATTTCATTGTATTTCCTGCACCCGTCTTGTCAACTGACCGACGTCTCTATGCGACAGAAATGTAAACAATGGAGGGAGATGAGCATTTTGTTGGTGGAAAAACAGGAACTATTTAGAGTTTATGTCGCCAAGTCTGATCATTATAAGTGGTTTTGGGCATTTTTTTATTTTTTTAAAGTTGCTTGCAAGTTTAATGAGTCGCGAGTTGCGCCTTTTTGGACTGGGTTTTGAACGTGAAGTTTCTCATTTGGGCCTGGAAATAAGCAGAGACTCATAATAAATCCCAGAATTTGTCCGTCATTAAGGTAGTTTTAGTCAGAATCTCCCTGTCCATCATTTCCCGGATGATCCGTCCCGCTGTGTCTTTGTTAATGTTAAGTTAATATTTTACCTCTGAATGACGTCGAGTTTCGCTTTGCGCTCCAGAAAACTGCAAACATCGAGACTAATATGAACAGAGCAATAAATGTGAAAACAGCCACGAATGAACGAGTCCGTAAAGTTGTGCAACTAAACGCCATAATAATCATTAATAGTAAGATAAGTGTCACAAATCTGTGCAGCAATCTGAGTTGTGGAGCCGCAGGAGGGGCTCTGCGCTGTGACATCAAACACAGGGCCGTAACGCACAACCTGGAGGCTGGGGGCAGGATGGGGGCTTTAAAAGCCTTCTTAGAGTTTTCCAGACAACAGTGGAGCACACAAACACACATACAAATTACTAAATTTCTTTCTTTTTTTTGTACTGTTGTAACCATTAAAAAATCTCCTCTTCAGTTCAACCTTAAAAGTGGAGACACATTGTTGATGTTACCATTATAAAATAACTTACAATTAAGTTTTGGCAAAGATCAATGTC
>CAEFZX010004886.1:0-91010 GCA_903066825.1 Alfaro cultratus | reverse complement strand
GAATGGGCAGCCAGTGGAGGGATTTCAGAACAGGAGTGATGTGATCATATTTGCGCCTCCTCGTCAGGACCCGGGCAGCAGAGTTCTGGATGTACTGGAGTTTTTGTATGGTCTTGCTGGGGGTCCCGACGAGGAGGGCATTACAATAGTCCAACCTGGAGGAGATAAAGGCATGAATCAACTTCTCTGCATCTATTTGAGAAAGGGAGGGACGGAGTTTGGCAATGTTCTTGAGGTGGAAAAAGGAAACCTTGCAGAGATGGCGGATGTGGGTGTCAAATGTGAGATTGGGGTCCAGTCTGACTCCAAGGTTTGTAACAGAAGAGGAAAATACTGTACTCATATTGTTACTTTGATAAAAAAAAAAAAAAACTCCATAAAATGCTACTCAAATAAAAGTAGAAAAGTTCCTCATAAAATTTTACTTCATGTAAAAGATACTTTTTTATGGGCAGAAGAAAGTTCTGCATTTGTTTTTTTTTAACAAAGGAAAAGAGGAGCTATTGATCACACACTGGTTATAATTAAAATGCAACACAAAATAAAACAGTTACCATATAACTTAATTGTTATACAAGTTACTATATAACTTCATAAATATGTGGGAGGTATTATGTGAGATTTTAATGAGACATACATTTCCAATATCTTCTGTAAGCTGCTGCCGGTTCTCTACAGATGATCAGCATCTTTCTGTTATGCCAAACCCTCTGCATCCTTCACTACATCTGTGAAGCCTCTGTGGTTCTCCTCTTCCTCAAACTGGCATTTCTGATCTTCATCACATTTTTTGTTCACTATCTCCACGCCATCCCTCCAATCTAATAGTTTTAAAAACCTGACTGTTGCCTTTCTCATACTTATAAACAGGTCCTTTAATTACAACCATGAGTTTTCTTTTTCTCAGAGATTAACTTTACTTAATGGGTTTTTCCCATTGCCTCTGTCTTCCAATTGATGCAAAACCATGGGGTCTGATACAAAGTCGAGACTTTGATCTTATTTGACTAAACCTTAAATTAATTTGCACTTAAATTAATGGAATAAATATCAGTCTCTAAGTGGACAAAGCTGGTAAATATACTATGATGAAAAAAAGTAAATGCACCATCAGGTATTTCTGCAAAGAATATTATTAGGAAGCATAAAAACATTTATTTACTTCACTGTATGTGAAGTAACTTGTTGTTGGTCCAATGATATAATAAAAAAATAAAACTTTGCCATTGAAATTATAATCGAAGTCTCTAAAAGTTCAAAGCTATGAATACTTTTCCAAGGCACAGTATTTTAAAGGCTCTAACAGTGATATCATATGTTCATATTAAAAATATATTTTTTGTTGTTCTTCCTCATATTTAACCCAGTCTTCTGAGAAGTAATTATTCTGTAGTCCTAAAGTGAAAACTGAAGGCTTCACTTCTCACAGACCAATTTGCACACCTGTTCAGTATACCTGACTACTCTTTTTGACATACACCAGCCTGAAAACATAACTGGTTTAGAGGGAGAACAAAATGTCACATTCAAATCAAAACTTGTCCATGTTAGCTCTGAAACAAAGTGTGTATGACACAGTGAGCTATCGGAGCATCCGGTTCCCAGACTGCTCCCATACAGGTGGCTTGCAGAAACATTCCCCGCAGTGCTACTGTACTAACCTGATTCATCAGCTGCTCACTGGAGCAAACGTCACCTGCTCCCTGTCAATTCATATTTTAATGCGTGAACTGGGCCCGATGAAATGTGAGGCGACAGCGCGGGGAAACATTAACTATTTTTGCTGTAGAGATAAGTACAAAGAAAATAAGATGGGATGGGTGACAAATTAGAAGCTGTCAATCACTTTGTCCGTTGACACGAAGTCTTAAATACATCGGCTGCAAGTTTTGTCAGGTGTTTTCTTTCATGTTTCATGGAGTTTTAATGAACTTTGTGTGGACTCAATTACCTTCTTTACCATGTTAGATTAATCCTGGATGATGTTGCTGAACTGCTCACCTCACTTCCTGCAGCAACTCTGCTTCCTCTTAACCTCAGTGTTGTGTCCGTACTTGTTTTCTACCTGAATACAAAAGTGTTTTAATTTCTAGATGCAGCTTAAATCACAGTGGAAATGTAGTCGATGTGGGCCGTGTCTCTTAGTTGTACAGTTTTGATGTTGCTGTTTTGTCTGTTTTCATCCCTGAAGACTGACTTTCTTCGATTTTGTGCTGGAAACCAAAGCAGCTTGGCTTGTGCTTGGTTAGAGCTTTAAGATTAGGTTACCCTTCAAGTTGTTGTCCATTGTTTTCTGGCCTTTCATTACAGGTTAGAGTTTCCCTGTGGGCTATTGTTATGGTGCGGCTGGGTCGAGGGCTGAACAGGGACAAATGTCAGATCAAAATGATCCATAAGATTAGAGTGACCCATCTCTTTCATTGCAAGTCAAGGGTGACTCGGAGTTCATTTGGGAAAGTTCTGACTGAATTACAGCCCAAAGCACTTTTCTTCCCTGGTTTTTTACTATTACATCCTAGTTTTTGGAGATTATTACTATCACATGGAGATTTGGTGCTCAATTTCTCAGCTTGAAAGTTGGTCAAGCAGCTTCGATAGCTGTGACTTCATCTTTAATGAGTTACACCCCTCTCTCAGGCAGCTGCATTCTATCTATGCTCTCTCTCTGACCTGCCCCCCCTTCACCCATTCCATTACTTCTCCATTTTACCACTCAGTTATTAAAGTAGATCTTATTAAAAGGCAGGAGAAAAAGCTAATCTATATTTGCATTCAGTCTATAGCAATTCATTAATATTATGACATTTACAGGGAGCTTGGCGGGGCCCTGGCTGCCGGCTACCCTTTTCCCTCTGAAATGTTAATTTAAAAAGTTCTGTCTTTGTAATGGAATAAGAAATCCTCTCTTGCCCTATCAATTCTGGGCGCCTGGCGAGGAATACTAATTCATCTATGCTTCCAATTGAGATAGCATGTCACTCTGATGGAATAAGAAAAAGCCGAATTGGTTTTAAAGTCCTTAATACCATGAATTGTGTGTGTTTTTCATTTCTCAATGCAGCCTAAGAAGAGCGTACCAGTTCCATTTATTGTGAAAAATACGTGTGCATACTTGTGAATTTCGTATTTCCTTTTCGTATTATTTCAAGTTACAAATTCTGACGAGATGATTGCATTTCTAAGCAAATAGGCTGGAGTGTGTTTCTTTGTTTTTCAGACTTCTCACCATGTGTACGAGGCACTTTGGCAGCGTGGTAACACAGACTATACGGACATACAAGACAGACCAGTTCCCCCTGCTCCTTATAGTTATGGGCAAACGCACATCCAACGAAGTTCTAAATGTTATTCAAGGTGAATTAAAGAAAAATGTCTTCATTAACTTTAAAAACCATGTGCTGGAGATTTGATTTTCTTAATTTTTCTTCAGGCAATACAACGGTGGACGAGCTGATGATGAGGTTAATGGGAGCGATGGAGATTTTCACAGCACAACAGCAAGAGGACATCAAAGATGAGGTACGGCTGGAGCTTGTAAATTTGATTCCAAAGTCGTCTTCAGTTTGATCTCAGAAGTGATTTTTAAAAGACTGAAAATTAATTATATCATTTAAAAAGCAAGTCTAAATTCAAGTTTGTTTGATATTTTTCCAGTTTATGAAGCCTTAATAGGGATGTTTCAATTTGTTATGTTTGACTTTGGAGAAGTATTAAAGTATGTTGGGAAGGATTTAAGTCATTAACTGTGGTTCTGTCCTACATTCACAACTTTTTGTCAGGCTTTCAAACTCATCCATGACAGTTTTTAACTACAGTATCTACATATGACAGCTCGTCACTCTGGATTAGTTGTTAAATGTTAAAAGAGTCAGCCAACCAAACGGATTCACTAACAATGCGGTTGTGAGATTCATAGCATCTTTGTTGCATGAGTTATGATTAGCTAATGGGTCTCTCGCTCACACACACACACACACGCACACACACATATGCACTCACCCTGAGGGTTAAACTTGTTCCAGTCAGTTCCTGGGTACTGAGCTGCAGCTTTTGTCTCTGTGTTGTTAATATTTGAACAATTTACTGGCTTCTTTTGGATTTGTCACTGTTGGTGAAAGACAATCATTAGTGACAGCTTATAGCAAGAGGAATGTACGTGCAGCGTCGCCTACGCCCAAAATGGTTAGTTTGAGTTTTATTATTATTGTTGCCAAATGAAAAGCAGTTTATTGACATCAAGAGGATACTTTTCTTATTTTCATAAACATGAGCATGTTTTTCTACAATATCCATCCTCTTTTTGGGTAAAATGCTCTGCAAGCAAAAAGTCTTCAAATGTTAAATATTGTTCAAACACAAGCTGCTGCACCAGAGAAGTGCAGAGAGTAAACACTCTAAAACTGGCATGAAACGAAGACTTAGCATTTCACAGAACGGTTAAGAAGATCTTAGTAGACGTTTGGTGCGGGTAGCACTTGGTGGTATGTACACATTTTTGTTTCAACCAAAGATCTATTGACATGTGACATATTCAGTCTGGCAGATTTTTCTATTCTTCTTTTCTCCAATTAATTTGTTTTTGCATTTTTCTATTATTATTACTTCCTGGAAGATGAAAGCAATCAGTTTTTCTATGTTAAAAATGTAAATCAAAGATATTCTGAGAAAAGCAATTGTTACTGAGAAAGGATCTTCTTTGGGCCAGGACGAGAACCTTTCCCAAGTTCAAGTGTTTTGGGGTCTTGTTAACGAATGAGATGGATGAATTAATGGATCTTCTTTGTATGAGACATAACTCACAAAATAAAATATTTAAGAGGATAAGTAACAATGACGAAATAGGTCATTGTTACTATGTTAATATGTTCATTAACCTTATTACTTTCCTTGAAATGAAAGGACCATATTCCTTTCATCAGTGAATGAACTCATCTTCAACTTTGCTCAAAGAACATATTGGTGAAATTCCTTGTTTTCTTTGATTTCTTTACCTTCTTTTCCAGTGAATACTCAGACTGAGACTCACTCAGCCCAGGCATAACTCCATGACTCTTCCTTCAGTGTCTGTCTGGATCTATAGCAGCTGCACTTTGACTTCAAGCAGCCTTAGTGAGACAACAGTCATTCCTGGGGTTGTCTGTGTTTTAGCTTAGCGGTTACTGACTGGGTGACTATTCAGGTTTTGTGGTCTGCTTCTGTCAGCGCTACAAGTTTTTTCAGGTCGTTCTCCGGTCATATTGCATAAACATGTTATAAAGTGTGAAAATAGTCTCCACACATTATACGGGAGGGCTCTTGTACTGCAAATCCCTATAAAAACATTCTCTGTTAAAGAAGGCTTAAGAAGTCATTTTTGTGATTTTGTGATGTAGAGCACTTTAAAATGCCTTGTTGCTGAAAGGTGCTATGCAAATAAAATTTGATTGATCGATTGATTAATAAATTACTAATCAGAACTTCTTAGAAATTTGGACTTTTTTTAAAAAAAGAAAAAAGTAAGCTGATGCTTTGTTTACATTTATTTTGAAGAATTTTGTGGGGGGGGGGTTCAACAATTATGCAGCTAGTAACTTTATAAAAAAGTGACATGTCAAATTAATGGTTAGAATTTGGAGAACCCTACATTTTTCATAGAGATTAGGCTGTTTTGGATGAATGAATGAAAATATATATTTTAACGTTTTTACACATCTTACCCAGAAATTGCAGCAAACTTATTTGGATTTGTACAAACAGTAGAGTGACTTGATTCAATGACTTGAATCATTATGAGAACAAAGAATTTGGGACCTGAAATTGATCTTTAATTCTGTTTCATCTTCATTTATCATAATGTGTAAGAAACAATTTTTTAGTCAGTCAGATGTTCTTTCCCTTCTATACTTTCTATACTTCCAGTTTTGGTGGTAAGCTATGAATAATGGTATACATTTTTTTCTATCAAACATTTATTGTTCTGAGCTAAAGAAGTATCTTTAACCAATTAGTGAATATGTCACATAAAAAAATAACACTGAAAAAAGGCCTAATGTTGTTTTCCACAAAGTAAAACAAAATTTTCCAGCTCGGAGTGTCATATGTAGACTTTAAATACTATGCAAACCATTGTATTCTTTTTTTATTTACATTTTCTCCAGCATCCCAACTTTTTCTGGAAACAGCTTAATCTCTGAGCCGCTTGGTCCCAAAATTGAAAAGCAAATTAAGAAGAGCCGTTTAAATTTCTTATTTTGTTTGCAAACATTGAATGTGTGACAGCTTGATTTTTTTTTTTCCCTCAATACCAAGTGTATCATCAACACTAAAAGATGCCACATGTCATGCCAACTTGAACAGTAGCCATGATTTAATTGTGGAAAATCTGTTTCTTTTTTTTTTTTTTTTTTTTTCTCCGAAGTTAAAGCTCTCAGAATCACAGTCTTTGTGCTGATACATGTTAGAGGAACATTTTGCCTCATGATTCTTCTAATTAATGCGTTAGAAGTATTGGAAAATATTTAACAAATGCTAAAGGGAGTATCATACGTCACGCACTCTGACCTGTTTGCGTGACTTGGGGTCAGTGTATTGATGGCAGGCACTTTTGAAGCTTTTGTTCCTCCCTGCCATTCTTTTACAGTTTCCTTTCACTACTCCTCTATTATGTCAACCCAAAGCACAAATGTATCGTTGCATTTTCTGATTCAATGCGACAATAGACGCTGCCATTTTGCTTAGCCGCCTAGCTGCACAGTAGCCATCTGATCGTCACAATGAGCGTACTTTGCCATATCCGGGTCGGCACACAGCATGGGCCTTCAGAAAACTAATGGCTGTGCAGTGTTAACACAATGGAACACTCGTATTTAGACCGAGTCTTTATGAAACACTTTGTAGCCACAGCAGGTAGAAAGAGAAAGGCCTCCTGTCCCCTTCCCTCTGTACAAACAGGAAGAGAGGGGCAGAATGAATGAAAGAGAAAGGGAGGGTGAAACTGAGAATAGGAAACATAAAAGAGGTTCGGGGTCTGGTAAATGACAGCCCAGTCACAATGAAATCCCTTCTACTGCTACTCTTTCATACCTGATGTTTGTACGTAACCACACTTGACATGCAGCATTTTCTTTTGCCCCGGTTCTTCCTGGCTTCTATAACTGGCACCTCAGCTTAGATGCTTTGTTCTCGTTGTGTCCTTTATTATGTTGTTAGTTAAACAGGCCCAACTCTCTTTCTCCCTCCACCCAGGACGAACGCGAGGCCAGGGAGATGGTGAAGAGGGAACAGGATGAAGCCTATCGCTTGTCTTTAGAGGCTGACAGAAAGAAGGTACGTCCAGAACAAAGATCATTTGTTGTTTTCTGACTTTGAAGTGTTTCCACTTTTACTGTGTATTTGTTTTTTTTCCCCCATCCAATTCACTCTTTTTGAGGTTTTTGAGTGTCTGAATTTGTTGCATGATGATATGCAAAAATATTTATGCCCCTTATCATGTTTTTTTCTTAATAAAATAACAAATATTAATGTACTTTATGAGGATTATATGTTACAGGCCAACACAATTATTTTTAAAATGTGGAGTTTAAAGACAATGACCCATTTTGTTTTTAAATTTGATGTGGATTTGTATGTAAATCCATCTGGAAGTATTTTTGAGGTTTTCTTAATTTTTCTTCAGGCAATACAACAGTGGACCAGCTGATGATGAGCTTTTACATCTTGAGACAGCAGTTTTTGCCTATTTTTTAGATTTAACTTATAAAATATTCTTCCACTACAGTATGCATCAGAATATACAAGACCAGAAATTAAAATGTTTCTTGATTAAAATAGAAATATTACTCTTTTTTTCTTTTTCTTTTTTTTTTTTTTTCTTGTTGAGAAGTTAAACAATAGGTACGTTTACATGAATATACTGTAAGTAATGCCACCACTTTTCTTTAAGAGTGCTTTTAGAATGACTTTCAGTGTTGGTTTTCTGAAATGTGGCACATTTGACATGTGGGTTAAAAAGTACATTCTTCCAAATAATATGATTATTGTATTGTTTGTGAAAAACTGCAAACAAGACTACTTATTGCTTTCTTTCAACAACAGCTTGCTTCTTGCCACTCTTCATATTTACTAATATGATCATATCTGAGGTCAGTTGTTTGAACATAGAGGTATCAGAGTAAAGGAAGCTCAAAAAAAGCACATCCCGTGCTTTTGCAATTAGTATTTGCTGAAATTTTGAAAAACCATGTATCATTTTTCCTTCGCGCCACTCTGTCACATCAGATCTCAATAAAACACACTGAAATCGGTAGAAATACTTTTGCAAAGCGCTTCATTACTTCATGTGTAATTCTATTTGTGTATTCTGGATTAAGGACCTTGTGCATATCAAAGGGGACCAGGTGGTTTAGATCACTGATAAAACATGATTAATAATTAAACAAGGCAAAGTGACACAGTCTTGGTAGTCAGCATAGAAGCCATTTGTGTTTTGTTGACCCATTTAATGATTTTTTTTTTTTTTTTTTTGTCATTCCCAGAGAGAAGCCCAGGAAAGAGAAGAAGCTGAACAAGTCCGTCTGGAACAGATGAGAAAAGAGCAGGAGGAAGAGAAGGAGGTGAGAACAGAGTCTTTCCACCTTATTTTGAAATACGTTTCTGAGTGTGTTCTTTGACCGGTTAATTAGATTGTGGTTTCGGAGAACCCTGCCAGTCAATGGACCCTGTGTGGTGAGGTTTCACAGCCAGATATCTATTTCAAATGAAGGAAATATCCTAATTATATCCAGTGCTTGTTAATGTCACCTTCCATAAACACTGTCATTGTTCTGTATAACTGCTTTCTATTGGCAACGCAGACAACACCATATTCAAACCTAGTGGGACAAAAGACGGCAGCAGGTCGAGGAGACTGGCCGATGCACAAACAAATGCACAACCTAAGCAAACACGCATATTCACTTGAAAACAATTATTGTCTGTAAAATAGGGGCAAATACACACAGGCAGACACAATGCCACGCACACAGGAAAGTAATAATTGTCAGTAATGAAGGCAGCGATGTTGTTCAGTCCAGGTTAATACAGTGTAGTCCTCACTGATTGTTGTTTACTCAACAGCAGAAAGCCCAAAGCAGGGACAGGTATTGGGTGACCCGGCTCGCTCAGATGATTCGTCACTTGAGTTAAACAAATGACAACAAAAGAGCTCCTGACCAGGGCTTCTTAATTATATCACTGTAGTGTGCCAACAATGCACAGTTAAAACAGTACATAATACCACGAATGGTACACCTACTGTCCTTCATGTAGTTCTGCTGAAATTAATTTTCTCCTCACCCAACTTCAGTGGTATTTACTGGCGCTGCTCAGCTGACAGACTGTTAAATGGCTTTTTGCTTTATCTAACCAGCAGACACAGGGTTCTTTTTGATTCTTTTTCTACATTTATTAATAAATCAACTCTACTTTGCTAGGTGGCAAAAATCTTTCTCAACCCACTAAGAAGTGCAGCATACATTCAATTACTTAAAACGCAGCATTAAATCACAATTTTAAAGACATAAAAACGTCCATTTGGAATAAAGATGATCTGATCGGAGTTTTGTGATCAATATCTCTCCAGTTTTGTAAACCTGCCAATACCAATTTTAGTCATTCATGATTTTTCTTTTAGAACAGTTCTCTGCAAAAACACTGTAAAACGGGGTTTGTTGTTCTGAAACAGAACAGGACATTAACAATTAGCATAGTTAGCATAATTAACTGTAAACAATAGACTCTGTTTCTCTGAGATTTTTGGTTTTTACTTCTTAGATTGTCAAAAAGACCCCCATCTTTATTAAGTTCAACTTGTTCCATTATAGGTTTAAAGCTTTACTGTAACACATTCAGGATTCTCTGGTTGGATTTCATTCCCTGTTTATGAGCAGCAGCCTGAGTAGACAATAGATACAGATACAGTTTGCTGGTTGTCATACCTTTTGCAATTTTTTTAAAACTTCTCACTGATAGTGAGAGTTCAAACTTTGAGTCTTCAGTCAGTTACAACTTCCCTCCAAAGAGTGTTGTTGTTGATACACCTGTTAGTAACTGGATATTGTGTTTACTGACAGGAAAGTGACCTGATTGGAGTTTATGATCAGCTAATAGTCAGTGTAACTGAAAATGGATCAGTTCTAATCAAAACCACAAGTCCCATTTATAATTCAGAAGGATTTCATTCATAAATACAGGAGGAAATCTATTTAACAATGATAGATAATGTTACAACTTCAATGGCTTTTTTTCATGTTCTGCTCTGCTGAGAAATCAATCTGCTTTACGTTTTATTAAAAGACAAACTTTCACAGGCTTAGTAGACTTTACATATAAAATAAGTGTATGTGAATAAATTGATATGGAGAAATTTTAATTAAATGCCAAATTTATTCTAATCTTTAATCAATGTAAAGTTGCTTCCCTTATCAGAACAATTAATAGTGACTACTCTGTTGAAATGTTTATATTTTTTTTCTTAATCAGTAATTACTTTTGTTCTATAACACATCTGCATTGTGTCGCCTGATTCTTGAGAATGAACGAATGAGGAACAGCGTTTTCCACCCTTTTATAATTAGCAATTACATATTTTGTTAGTTTACAGTTTTCATTTGAGTCTTATGAGGCTCCGATCTGGCGTGCTGTGGGTTGGAGGAAGTGCAGACACAACAAGTAGCTCAAGCTGCCACCAGAGAGAGGGCAATACTAGAGGGAATGCTTTCCCTGTGATTTTCTGCCTTTGTGCAAAGAAAAAGGAGATGAAAGTAAGAGCCTCTGAATTATGGGTGGGGTTGTATGTGAGCTGGCATTATTATTTGCCTCCTTCATGGGGTCTTAGCATACAGTTGTATGGCTGTCAGGTGCTCCTCTTCCCTCTGCTCGTCATCTGTTTGCTCTCTGCGGTCAGCCGAGCAGAGCTGCTCACTCAGGTGAATAGACGGAGAGATGCTCCTGATTATTTGTGCCGGGCTTCCTGGGCCCAGCGATTGACCAAACGCGTGTACTGTGGTTTCTTGTAGGACGCTATCTACCTTGTGTGGGTGGATATGCTTCTCTGTGGTGCTCAGTCACTGCATTTAAATGTCCAAAATGCACACTTCTGTCTGCTGTCTGCTGTGTGTGGGTGTGTGTGTCTCTGTCCCCAAGGGCCCCTTTAACTCAGTCAGCATCAGCTCGTGTACCTGGGGGAGCTGATGGCGGAGCGGCACGCGCCCTACCCTGCCCACCCAACACCAGAAGCTGCTAATGAGCTACTGTTGTACACTCTTATGAAATATAATTGCATTATGGTGTGTAAATAAAGCCGGGGCTTGTTGTCACAGCATATGCTCCCCGGCTGGCCAAACAGGAACAACAAGCGGGAGGCGGGTGAGAAGGAGGTGAGGGGTGAGGAGCAGAGGGAAGTGGGACGCTCAGGGGAGCAGCTGAAGCACGTTTTTCTGGAAACTCTGGAGAATTGATTATCTTTGCTGTGAAAGATGACAGTTGATGTTTGTCTTTGTGCATTTTGATCCACACAGATTCTGATGTAGAACATATTGCCACATTTACAGTATGTGTCTCTTAAAATATATTTAACTGTATCAAACAAAACTCAAAACTGTATTTTATGAAGAGATACTCAGCAGCATCAGTCTCAGTTTAGTAGAACAAGAAGTCAGAGAATGAAGAAAGTTCACACTTGGTGCTTTTTATCATACTTATTCGAAACTTGGCAACCTTTAGAGCTACGCGAGGCTTTGGGGAACAAGGTGAGACACAGGGCAGCTAATTTAATAATAATCTAAATACAACAGGGTTGATTAATTAATGTCAATCTACTGAGAATCAAACAGACTTTGGACTTTATTTTACATGTTTTGATATTTAAACAGGAAAGGCATTGTGGGCTGAACATTGAAGTAACATAAGATATTCCAAACTTTATTTTTCTTTAAAGTGTTTTCTCCTTTCAGCTCACAGACACCATACTGGGTCTGGTTGTCTTAAAGTGTCAGAGGCAGATTTACTTTTCAACATGGAGAAAATTAGACATTCCCTGTATTTCACAGTTGGCTTTATTAAAGTAAAGGCCCACAGGCCATATTGGTTCAGGCAGCACCTTGGACAGACCTCCACTGTGTGGTGAGGGAGGGGGGAGCAAGAACTGGAGAGATATGGGGAACAGAGAAAATCCCAACAGTGGTGACAAACAAAATAGTGAAAGTGTTAATACTTTATACAAATAGTAATAAAAACTTAAAGTTC
Source organism: Alfaro cultratus (assembly GCA_903066825.1). Lineage (NCBI taxonomy): Eukaryota > Metazoa > Chordata > Actinopteri > Cyprinodontiformes > Poeciliidae > Alfaro > Alfaro cultratus. Next base: position 78,749 of record CAEFZX010004886.1, on the reverse strand, counting down.
AACATTGTGGAGAAAAATTCTGAATATTTGTTGTGTTTTCTAGCTATAAATGAGTCTCTGCTGACAAAGTCTCACTGTCAAAATTTACTTAAGAAATAAAACTTCACTACGCAAATTACATTGAGTAGTGCTACTGTGCTGCTAAACACTACATATTAATGACTGTCAATCAAATTTTGAAACGTAGAGATTTTATTTAAGTTATCATGGAGCAAATAGTTGAACAGCAAAGCAGAATCCCAGGATACGTTTTTGTTTTTTCAAATATTGTCCATTAAAGTGTATCATTATCCTGGTAATGAGTTATCACAAAGTTTGTATTATTCACCCTGTACATGAGGAACAATACTTTATTTCCCATCCATATTATTGTTTGAACAGGTTTCTCGCATGTAGGTTTTCATATTAAGTGTCTTTTTGCATGTCTAAAATGGGCAACACCTTAAATTAGACCAGCCAGTCGTCCCTCACATGCCTGAACTTTGTTTGATACACAGCTAAAGGTAAGTAAACGCTTGTACAATTGTGAAATGCTTAAAAGGTTATCAGTTTGTATAAATTGATTTAATTTACAAGTCAAGATAATACAATCTATGCTAAATTTGCTCTTAAGCTGTTAAAATTAAAATTTCTCAAAACAAATATGATTGGCTTGTGAAAATGGGAAGCTGTAGTTGAATCCAACCAGTACCTGAATGCAAACTTTCCTGCTCTCCTTGAGCACCCGCAGTGAAATCATGCAATTACAAATTATAATAACAACTCTGGATTAATTTTTGTTGTTGTTGTTTTTTGTTTGTTTGTTTTTTTTCAGGCGATTCGTTTGTCGTTGGAGCAGGCTTTACCAGCCGAGCCCGATGACGAGTCTGTAGAGCAAATCAGCAAACTGAGGATCCGCACGCCGAGCGGCGAGTTTCTGGAAAGGCGTTTCCTGGGCAGCTGTCGGCTCCAGGTCCTCTTTGACTTTGTGGCCTCCAAAGGATTTCCCTTCGAAGAATTCAAGATCCTCACCACCTTTCCTCGTAGAAATGTGAGCATTCTGCATATTTTCTTACTAATGTGAAATAACAGTGTGGAAACTGACACTCTTGCTCATCTTGGTACATTTACAAATTTAATTGGGAGATCATTCGCCACTATTTACTGAATGATTTTTTTTTTTTTTTTTGTTAAGCAGTTTTAAATTGCCAGAAAGAAACAAAGCAAAAAGAAACCCATTATGTTTAATGGGTTTATGTGTTTCACTTTTTAGTTTTTTTATTAACCGAAACCTCTGCAGGATGTCCTTTCTATTCCCATATTGTTTTGAGGTTTCACCTAAATTCACACAGCATTATCATTTGATCCTTGTATTATATCAGCTGCAGTTTGGCTTAAATAATGTCACATTTTTCTCCTGCTGACAATGCTTTTCTGCAGAACAGTTTGCCGAAGTACTTGACTAACGTTAGTGTAGTATGACTTGATGATGATTTAGTTTGGTAACAGATTTCAATGTGGTTCTAATTAATTGTCTTTAGACAAAGCTTTAGAAAACGTTCTCTTGTTTTGCAAATTTTGTGGGGAATGGGAGTCGCATTTTATAACTTTCGTAGATCTAAACTTTATCTACAGCCTTAAATTTAACATGATGAAATGTGTAGAAACTGTGATGGCAGAACAACAAGAGAATTTGAAGTTTATTCAGGGATCCTGTTTCAAACGTTTAAAAATGTCTTTATCAGGACCCAAACTGGTTCAAAACATCCCTTCGGTACATTCATACGGTGAACATGTTTTTGCTTGCTGGAAACAGCTTAGATAAAATGCCTCAGTTCTTTTGTATCCTGCAAAAGAAATAGTGTTTTGGCTCATCATGAAGCAGCAGAGGGAATTTGGCATTAGCGCTAAGGCTAACTGATGGAGCTGTACATTAGACATTACCAATAGTACAGAAACTCAAATGGTTTGTTAAATTTGATTGAAAAGCGCTATTACAAAGATGTAAGTGCTTTAATCCTCCTTTATGTTGTTCACTAGAACAGAGCTACACAGCAGGTTTTGACATATGTTAAGTTATAACGATCATCTCTGCTGGAAAACTCCTCCGCTGTAATTGGCTGTTTCAGCTGGACACGAGATAAACCTCGGGCAAACAGCAGGGATTATGGTAAAGATAATCCGCTGTAATTTTCTGATGATTCAATTTTTCTATCTCTTTTTCTCTTTCTGCTTCCATTTTAGTCCTGCTGTTTTATGCTGTTAGTACTGCTGCACTGGTGCCTTCGTTTTCTTGTTTCTGAGCTTTTAAAACGTTAAATCTGTCTCTGCGTCCTCCTGTGCCCATGTATTATTTAGTGAATATTAATTATTATCGGTTCGTTGTCCCTGCAATACAATTTGACAATGTTAGGATACAGTTGTCAGCACTAACAGTAGTAGTCTCCTTGGCTCTTTTGTTGATGCCTGGCAGCAGTCAGCTAGCTGCAACCAGTCATTAGAGGGCTTGATGAGCGCCTCTCTAACTACCAGTTTAATTAGCCATGCTGCTAGATTTCCATTAATCAGGACAGCAGTGCATGTTGAGGGGTGGTAGTGATTGCAAAGAGGTGTGTGAGCGTAGGCTTGCCCAGGCAGAGAGCCATTGCCGCCTGCAGAGACCGTCAGGGCACAAACACCTAACACACACATTAACGCGCAGCTCACACTCCCGTTTCGTCGGCATCGCACAATTCAACACATGCACAAATATTTTCAGGCAAACACATGCCCCGCTCACAACTTTGTCACTTAAAGGATTCACAGTTGTCTCTTTATAATCAAGAGTAAACATGTGTTTGAGACAGAGATAAAGATGTGCCTGCGTCGCAGATGAAATTCCAGCAAAAACAGGATGGCAGGATTAGAGGAGAGCGGGGGGGAGAGGAGTCGGAAGAGGATGGTGATTGCAGAGCTGATGAGGGAAGAGAACAGTGAGGACAAACGCTTGAACAAAGAAAAGATTTAATCAGAGAAACAGTCTGAAAGACAAAAGGATAGAGAAGACAAGTGGCAGCGATATTAAAAAGTAGAAAACGGGAGATAATTCCAGGAAAACGAAAGGCGAGCAGCCGAGTGTTAGTGCCAGTAGGAGGCTGCGAACACAGGCCCCCTTCTAATCCTGCAGCTCTGTGTTGTAATTAAATGAGAGGGAGCATAGAAAGCTCCCATCCCGTCCAGACGCTCTCACTGTTGCTCTGCCAGGCTCAGAGGATAGAGGATAGAGCACTATTGCATTTGTAAGACCGCACAACTGTTGAAACCTTCTTTAAGTTTTCCGTCTCTCTTTGTGCTGCTTCACTATTTCTGTCTTTTCAGCTCATTTAGCTTTACAGAATCCAACTTTAGAAAATTATTTGGAGCGGAATTATGATGGTGTTCTCCAGGATAAAAAGCTCACTTTGTTTTTGCTTATGTATATATCTAGTTGCAGATCTTGTTTCAGCTTGAATTTTAATGACTTGAATGTTTAGAAATGTCTGATTTACGCTTCTGCAACCTTCCTTCTCCGTTAGCCAGTGTCTATTAGTCTCCACATTTTGGACTCAGTGTCTTCGTCAACATTTGGTATCAGAGGCTTATCTCTTCAGCACTACAGCAGGCCTTACACTGGCATCATTTGTACCAGGCTTAGCCGTGCTCAGGGAACTAACCCTTCCTCCATTTCTATGACTGTCAGCGGGTTTGACGAAGAGCGTGGGGGGGGGAGTTTGAGTGGCTCAGTGTTTCAGTTTTCAGCTCTTCATTCAAGAATTTCCCCTCCTTTTCTGTGATACTTCTCAAAGAGAAAAAAAGGTTTTCTTACTTCAGCATGTGGCAAAAATGTTTAGGCTGCCATTAAAGCGGTTTGCAATAGGCGCTTCCTGTGCGGCCGCTCACACAAACCCAAACAATGTCAAACAAATGTATTGGGTTTTCTCAACATGATACTGTAATGCATGTCACCTCCTCATAATACTCCATGCGGCGTTGGACTCCTATGTAAAACGAGAGATGGGAAAAAAATAAACGGTGACAAAGAAAGACGCTGTTGTCTGCGCTGAGATAGGTTTTACATCTGTTCCAAAACCTGGTTTTGTTTTTCTTGTTATCTGAAGGTGTCCTGGGACGACTTGTGGGAGGTTAAGCAGCCTTTACTTTTAATAGTTTGTTGTTTTTTTGGGGGGTTGGGGGTTCTAACAGTCTTTCCATCTTATATCAACACCAGCACTAACATAATTCAATGTTTCTTTTTCTGAACATAAAGAAGGATTTTGGTCTTAAAATCGCTTTTCACTCAACATTTCGTTTTGTTTATTGTTGCTTTGCTGAAAGATTTTTGGCAGTTTAGTACACTGTTACTGTTATCAGAGGAATCTGCGATAGGAGGAAGTTTATTCTGGATTAGAAGCCAGTAAATGGCGTTTTGTAAAGATTTGTGGATTTTAGATTTAGAGACGCACCAACCAGTTGGCCAGAGATGGGACAATTTTCCTCAAAAATCTGATTAACTGAAGTTTTTCTTCACCATTTATTAAACATGTCAAAACTTAAGAGCTCCCACTGTTTTTGTTCTATAAATGCTTCCATATCCATGGGAAACGTTTGGGTTCAATAAGTCATCTTAAGGTTCGGGACATATACTTTGATGGAGAAAAGAAGATTATCTACTTATTTATGTAATATTCAAAGTTACCACCTCTTTTAAAGAAACGGCAACACATTTTTTATGTGATATCGTTGTAAAGAAAAAAGCCCAAACATCTGAATTGTTCAATATTCCAAATCAGTCGGTCATACCTCATTAAAAAAAAACCCAGAAGAAATCTTTGTAGGATTCTCTACCACTAAATTGTAAGTAGTCTATTTACATCTAACACAAAGTCAGAGTTGAAAGCACAAACTTTGCAGAGATTAAATGTTATGTAGCAGATGGTGTGGCTCATATTGCTCTCTGTTGTGAAGACGATGACATCTGAATGTGCCTATGCGACTTCCCAAATCATTTAATTTTATCGCAATATTTTGTGGTATTTATTGAGTTAATGACAAAAGTTGCAATGGAAAGGAGAAACAGGATTTTCTGGGAATCTCTTGGTGAACAGCAGCTAAATCCGGTGCATCACAGCTGAAGAGCATCAAAACTAAAACAGCAGAACAGATTCATCGGGTCTCCAGTGATTCTCTAAACTCTCTGTATATCATCATATACAGTAAGGAATGCAATGTTGCACACATTACCAACTAAAAAAGACCAGATTTGTGTGAAAATATATCTGAAAATGGCTGCTGTTTTAAAGACAAATTGTGCTAAGTTATTGGGGTTTGTATGAGTATAGAACAGTTTTTGCTTTGATTGTTCAGTTATATTTTTGAACAGAAACATTGCGAAGAAAAATCACTTCTTCAGCGCAGGTTATTTTAAAATGTCTTTAAACATTTGTAAGGAGAAAATTAAGCACTCAACTCCGAGTTTTTACCTTTTATTGTCTTTTTCCTCATTCCTTTAAACTTTCTCCAGATTTAGCTTCTTAGAAACACTTCTTATTCACCTTTAAGTTGATTATTTAAGAACAATCTGCCTTCTCCTTGCTCCTCTTTCTTTCTCTCCTCCTTTTTTCTATTTTTTTTTCTTTAAATCTTCAGTCCTCCCCCAGCCCAGTCTTTTTCCTCCGTCCTTTGAAGTGCCGTACTCTTTTCTGTTCTGCTCTGTTCACGCCCCAGCACTACATGCTGTCAACGCTCCTGGCAGCAGATAATGATCTCCCACTGCTTTTGTAATTGGCCAAATAAACACTTGACAACACTAGTTTAAAACAGACAAGTTATTTGGTTTTAATTAACATAGCAGGGCCTGTAATGGCTTCATTAAAAATGCGTTATTTCAGCTGCACGTCTGATTGCGCTGGAAACGGACATCTTGAGGGCCCTGTGTTTATTTTGCCTTTCTTCTCTTTCACAGCGGAGCGTTGCTCGGTGTCGCCTCCTCTCTTATCGGCCTCCTTTATTCATTTCTTTCCAGTGACGTACAATTGTGCTGTTTATTTTAAAATTCACATTAATAGCTAATTATGCGGTTTTAACTGTGTTGAGACACCCTGTTCCTGGGATGGTAAATACACAGATTTTATTTATTTATTTTTTTCTTCTGAAATAAGTGAGACAAGAGAGAGAAAATTAAAGATTGTGGAAAAGCCCCCATCTGTTTTCTTGTTTGGATCCAATTTTTAAGTGAGGCTTTGTAATGCAAGGTATCACATTTATCTCTCTTATTATCTCTTTAAAATTGATCTCAAGTTTAAAAACAAAAAGTTAATTTAGCTCTTATTCTGTTGATTTATGGGATTTTTCTCCCCGTTGTTAATTAGCTCCAGATGTTATTCTTCTAATTGTTAGATGAGAAGCTCAAAATTCAGATGTCATATTTTCAGCCCTCCTCTAATTCCACTTATTGATTTCACTGTCTGATTTCAAAGTCATATTGACTCGAGGTTAGATGTTATCTCTGTCCTGTTTTGTATGACTGCATGTGTTTATGAATGCATGCGTGGCTGCATAGGCAGGAGAAGAGAGAATATGGCTTAGGCAGAGCAGAGAAAAAACAACAGCTTTGTTTGTTGACAGATGCCTCCATGCTTATGGTCTGTTAATTGGATAACAATGTAAACAATCACCGATGGCGCCCGTCTCCTGTGTCAGTGTGGCATGTTGTTTCCCTGCTTCTCTTTTTCAGAGTCAGATGCTGCTCTCCCTCCCTGGTGCACTCACAGGCACAAACCCTTTCCACCCAATTTTACTCTCAGAACACACACGCACACACTCGTCCCGATTCTGCACACACACCTGCTCCACCACAAAGCCTCATTTACTCCTACCTGATGCTGTGGTGTCACAACAGCCTGTCGGGTTCATTAGCATGGCAGCCATTTGTGACGCGCCGCTCCTGAGGTGGGAAAAGGAACGCAGCGGTCCTGTTCGGCATTTTTTTCTCCTCCCACCTTTGGAGGCTCACGCACACAGGCTGCTCTCCACAGCCCAGAACCCTGCTGGGGAGTCAAGAGTCTAAATGACACATTGAAATGAGGACAAGGAGATGAAAATGCGATCCCAACTTCCACACGGGGTGACATTTTCAAACACCTGTGGGAGATGGAGAGTTTATCTCACGCTGATATATCCTCCCAACCTTCCCCGATGTCTCTTGGCCTCTTTCTCTTTTCTCACCCTTTCACAGCCTAAAGTGGGTCAGCACTGTACGAAAGGAAAGCATAAGTGATAGGTGGCGAACTAATATAACAGTCGACTACATAAAAAAAGAACATATATTTTTCTCCTGAATGTTAAATAATCAATTGAACATCTTAGTTAAATACATGCTGTTAGATGTGTTGTTAACTTATTCTCTATAATTCATAATAGTGCTTAGAAATTAATTCATAATTGTGGAAAAAAGGATCTATAGGAGTATTAAATGTAACTTGTTACAATAGTCCTTGTGTAATATCATGCACTGTAAACACTTTAAAGCTAAAACTATATTTAGCAGGTGCTTAGTCTAAATTTTTGGTTAATCCTACATATCAAAAAACAAACTGCAGTTAATAAATGTTACACAGGTTAGCCCACAATTATTCACACCCTGGCAGATTTAGGTTTAAAGTAATTTCTTAATGGTACCAACATGTTTCTTCTCACTGTAAATAATATTTCTTAAGTGGTTCAGGTAGAATCCTGACTTGAATCTGATAGAGAATTTGTGGAGAGGCCAAAAGATTAGGGTGATGGCACAGAGGTCTTCCAGCTTCAAAGATAAACAATCAAAAATCTCATAAGATTTGAGTGTTGTCATGCCAAATAAATATTCCCCTGTTTATTTCAAATCATATAGATAATTTTTGATTTATAATTGTTTTAAAAATATATCACCCAAAAATGCACTATATTTTGACGATGCCTGTCAAAAACGAACAGCAATTTGACAGCAGTTTATTTTTTCCTGCCAGGACTAAAAATAATTTTGGGCCTTGCTGTTAAAACATTATTTTACCTGTTATCAGTATGTTGCTACACACTGCTTGTCAGCTGGCTGAAAGATGGGTATTTCACTCTTTCCTTGCTTATAGTAAAGGCAAATAGGAAAATAATTTCTGTGTTAAAAGTATCTGCTTGTTATGCTTGTGTTACTTGACAAAGATCAGAATGACAAACGAGGAGAATATTTTTTTACGCATTTGGGGACTACTAACATTTATCAGCCGTTCATCCTAAATGTTTAACCCAGTCAATACATTTGATCTATTTTATGATTTGAAGTTATATTCAGTTCTCCGTATTAAATTAGCAGATTTCTAAGTAATATTTCCTCATTTAGTTTTAAATAAAAGCTTGGATCATACTGTTTGAACTCGTTTTAAAATTTTTGCAATTATTTTTATAAAAAATTATAATAGATTATACCACCCCAAGCCTTTTTAGACACATTTGTTAACCCAGAAATTCTCCCTAACTGTGACTGAGCCACAGCTCTAACATTAATAATGAAGATCTGTGTAATTAGCCTGTGGCCGGTCAGAATAAGTAGAGTTGTGGCTCAGTTCACGGTCACTGCTCATATTTCTCTGCCTACGACTGTCTGTGTGAAGACCGTGACTTTACTTGTTGGGGGTGTGACCTTTACGGCACTCGGCTTGCCCTCTGACCTTTCTACAGCAGGTACAGGGAGCCGGCTAATTATCCCGCTGCGAGGTTAGGAAAGGATTCCTAATCAGACGGGGCTGATGCAGCAGTGATCAGATAAGCCCCGGACACATCTCGGTGTCACACCACCTCGCCCGCTCAGCCCAGGTGTTAGATTGGCCCAATGTAACACTAAACCTCCAGTGATTAGCTCACATAAGCTAAGAGGCCCACTGGGGTGGCTGATGTCAGGGAGAGTCGGGTTGTCCTGTTTGGTAAAAAACAGCTCAGAGGCCCTTTATGTGAGCTAACCTGATCAGTGGCGCTGTGGGTGGTACAGCGTTTTTCCTTTCTACAGAATTGCTTTTATGAGGAGGATTCAGCCCCTCTAAATGTTTCTCTCCTTTACACCATTAGCAATGCTTCTCTTTGACCTTTTTCACTGCTTAAATTAGTCCTTATTAGTCGTTTAAAAACACATCGGTTAATTCTCTCTCTCTCACTCGCCTCTATTGGCCTGTAATCTTCATCAGTTTGTTCTGGATCGGAGCTCTTTTAAGAAAACAAACCAAAACGTTCTCTCAGGGTAACTGGAGTCTCACTGCTCACATTTCTCCTTAAACGTTTTTTTTTTTTTTGCAAACATTATGTTAGAATAATACACACACACATAAAACTACAGCTACAATGTTCTCCAGTATAAATCCCAGCATATCTCTGACCAGTCAGTCACAGAAGGATTTTAATTGCAGTGAATTGGCTGAAGCAGTTCTGACTTAATAAGGATAAATCTGAAGAGGCGGCTGAAACGTTTTAGATATGGTGGGAAAACAGATTTGCAGTCAACATTTAGTCATGTTACAACTTCTAATTCCAATGTGTTTTGTTAGGATTTATATGTATTGCCTATGAAAAATAAGAGTTTTCACCTTTTTTTCCCCAGTTAGAAATTATGAACATTTTGTTGTGCATTCATATTTAGTTCAGCACATCTTAAGTAGGGGTGTGTGGTATGAACTTAGAGTACAGATGGACTCCAATAATTGGTTCGAAGCCTTCTGAGGTCAAGTGATTGTGCTAGATTGTATTTTGGGCTGTCAGAGTAGAGGAGGCTTGGTAAAAAAAGTTCACCTCACTTAAAAGTATGAATAACTTTGCAAGCCTTTTGCAACTTTTATGGTCCAGCTTTCAGGGCAAACTGGTTTGGACTTGTTCTAGTTTAAAAAGTAAACACACTAGGCACTGAGAGAGAGTATTATTCTGCATACACTCTAAAAAGTATATTTTGGACTGTAGTTCATGTTAATCTCACTTAATTCTTTTGATTTAGTGATAACTTATTTTTTTTATCTTGAATTAACTCAAAAGCTAAAAATGTTTAACTTAAAGAAACTTTTTACTTTGATTTTATTTGGAGAAAAAAAAGTTTGATGCAGTGTTCATATTTTACATTTGACGTCATGACTTAAGCTTCATCAGGACAGATCCTGTACCAACCAGGTTCTGTGGTGGCGCAGTGTTAGCCTTAGCACTAATGCCAGTATATTTATATTTAAAATGCATTGTAAGTGTAATACATTCATTTTGTGCTTTTATTTAAGTTTGCAAGAATTGTGTTTGGCAACACTATTTGAAGGAGTGTGAATAAGACTGATATGACACAGTCATAAACATGACATAACATTTGCTATGAACATGAAGGAGCCTTTATGAAAGTCTATGACTGTTGTCATGAAGTGTCACTCGGTAAATAATGACACTTTTAATGCAAAGTTGGTTTAAAAGTTGCATTAAAAGTCCATTAAAAGTGCCAACTTTCCATTAAAGTGTCATTATTTACCAAACAATGCATATTTTGCACTTCAAATGCTGCTTTTAAAGTAATTTTCCATTAAAAGTGTCATTATTTACCGAATGACACTTCATGACAACATTCATAGAGTGTTCATAACCGGTTCTTTGTTACATTTATGACAGTGTCATGTCAGTCTTATGAACAACCCCTTCAAATAAAGTGGTATCATGTGTTTTAGTTGTGCTGAAGTAATGTTGCTTATTTTGACCAGTATTGAATTGAACCACTGGCTTGTTCCAGGACTTTTAATCTGAGACGGCCCAATGTTCCCCACACCTGTTTCTCCTCAGATCACCCAGTTGGATCCCGGGTCGACTCTGCTGGAGGCCAAGTTGTTTCCTCAGGAGACGCTCTTCCTGGAGGCTAAGGAATAGGAGCGGACCCTCTGAATGCTGAGAGACCCCACTCACTGACTAATGAACTGGCTGGACGCACACTAGTCGCAGAACGTGGCCCTCTCCTTCCCACAGTCTGGGCTGACCATACAAACACACATATGCCACCATCTCTCAGACTACCATACACTGGCATGCACATCCAGTGACACACACACACACACACGCAAACACACACGTTCAAATAAGCTGTTCTGCCCACGGCCTGTTTTGTGGTACATGAAAGTCTGGTGTTGCACAGAGAAGAAAGGACAATGTCACAAGCACACAGCCAAATTTTCACCTTCCCCGAATCTCTGTCCATCTTCCTCAATTGTTCACACACCTGACAACTTCACAACTCCAAACTGCTGTGTCATGGTTCTCTCTCACAACACAAAGAACAATAACAGTGCTGAGAGACTAAGTAGACAAATCTTTGTCACATAAAAAAAAGAGAATAAATAAAAATTAAGGACTTCTTCCCCTGTTTCCTCATTTGACACATTAAGGCCGCTTTTTTTTTTTGGGTTTTTGTGTTTGAAATACAACTGAAATGTTAAGATTGTAATAAAATGAATATCACAACTAGATGTTGCCCTCTGAAGGTTGGGGTGCCTCATCTCCACCTGTATTTTACCCCATTAGCCTTTGCCTAACTCCACGTTTTGCCCGCTTCAGGGACGGGACTCGATGTCTCTCTCTGCTTCCTCTGGTTTTAACATGCACTGCTCCACACGCCAGGTTGATTCAGTTTTATTTTTTTCTCCTTAGTTTAAATTTTTTCTGACATTTTTCAGTTTGATGCTGTATTAGTTTTAGTTTGATATACATTATATAAAATCTATGAATACAAACATCCGTTTGTCCTGCCCAGAAATCTGTTTAAACTTGTCAGACACACACCCTCCTATCATTTACTTACTTAACTTTTGCAGGAAGACATTCATATATTTATTCTGATAATTCAAGTGGGAATGAGGGATGTTTTGTACACCTGTGATAGACATGAATGTCATTAATTTAGTCTTTTCATAACCTTTTGAACCGTTTTGCTTTCAGACACAACTTCAAGGATTTCTTTAAGACAATAATTGGGCTCACAAATAGAATTTACGGTTTATTTTCTCGAATGCACGTAATATACATACATGTTTTAATAAATGCGTTGCCAGGGCACCAAAACAAAAATGGTCACACACTGTAATATTGCCTTTTAGTTTGATTATAGCACGCATTTGCTGTGGCATAATCCCAAAGTTGCGGTGTTGACTTAATAGTTTTAAGTAGAAAACAAATCAATTAAATATATAGACAAACTCACATTTCCACAAAAAGCCAGAATTATGCCGTTTGCGAAAAGAGAATGAACAACCTAAAATTTAACCAAATATTACTGGATATATTTGAGGCTGAATGTCTGTTTTTGCCTATGTGGATTACAGAAAATTACTCATAAATTCAAACTGGTGTACTCAATTTTTTGTTGAAGAGCTACTTGCGTCAATTCACCCTGGAAAAAAACAAAACATCTTCAACGCATAAAAAAACAAACGAATGACATTCGAGTGGTGAAGGACTTCAAAATTCACCTGGAATTAGTAGCAAGGTTCACATTCCCAGGAACGTTTTAGTTTCTATAAGATGACACAACTTCCTGGATATTTTTTTATGTTGATCTCGTTAATGTTGATGATGGTTATCTGGGTCAGAGAACCATCATGCCAGCTCTTTCTGGAGAGAGTAAACTTGTAATCATAGTCATTCGTATTTTTTTTATTATTTTCCTGCTTTAGTTTGCGCCAAAGTTTGAATATGCAAGACTCCAACTACATGCAGACCTTTTGTTTACCTCTCTTAACAAATGTTTTAATATCCTCACTCTCAGGCCACCTGCTAATATCAGCCACTATGCTTGATGCCTCCAGCGAGCAGAGATCACTGAGGCTTAGCCCTCCATCTGCAGCAGGGCTCCTCTGTCAGCTGAAGGCAAAGTTGGAGAAAGACGGGTCCAAAACTTCCTTGTAGAAAATGTAGCTCCTCCATTTAATAAATCCCCACACCTGTAATATACTCTCACGTCTTTAACGAGGTGAAGTCATGTCCACTTTATAAATTCTATAGCTCATTTTCTTCTCATGTACTTGGGAGTGAAAAATTATGTTAAGATCAGCAAGATGGACAAGATATAACTTTTTGATTTTATTCTGACACAATCTAGGGATATTTATGATTTATTTAAAAATAAATATTCTTGTTAGGTTTTTTTATTCTTTTATGCTGACTGTCAGTTCAAGAAGGTTTTCCACCAACTTTCTCACTGTAATAAACATTTTAGTACTTTCAGTAACATCTCCGAGGAAAAGCGTAAATGGTGTTGAAGATAGGAGCAAACTGATGAGCCACTTTCTTTTATGTAAATCATGTTCTTGCTATTTCTTAAATTATTTCTTTAAACTTCTAAAAAAATCAATGAATCAGAACAAGATCTTAATTTAAATTGGCAATAAATATTTGGCAATTTGTACCTCCCTTTCATACCCATTCAGCTCCATTTCATGCCTATAAACAAGCCATTTTATTCTCATTTATTTACCCATAACATTTCTTGAAAATGTAATTTAGTAGTTAAGTTTTTCTAAAGATTTTATATAACACCCTGTTTCAACTGATTATGTGTCTGATCATGCTTTGGGGCAACTGATAATTACGCAAATGACAGATTATGATCAAATCTAAGCAACTCCCTAGTGATATGTATTTATAGTAATAGTAACACAACCACATTTTGTTGCTGTAGATTGTGTATAGATTGTAAAAACAAACAAAAAACACCTTTAAATCATCATTTGTCAAAGCAGGTGTGACCAGAACTTTAGTCTTGACGCTGATGCAAAGTGTTTTGCTTTTTCTTCTAAATAAGTTCAGTAGCTTTATGTAGAAAATGGTTGAGTGAAATGCTGCATCCCATTGTTACCCAATATTTTAATTGTGTAATCTAATACACACGCCAAGCTCTGCTTTTATTTATTTTTATGCATCAGTGCACCAATGAATGACAGACTAACTTCTAATGAGAGATCTGGTGACTTTTCCTCACTTCAAGCTGCTGTCTTGTAGCTCTAATGGTTTTTCAGAGCTATTTCATATCATTTGTAAGGTTGTTCAGTTATTAGTGTATTAGTCAGTTTCTGTGTGGCTGTCGCTTCTCACGCGAAGAATGAGTCGACCTAATGCGCTCAGTCAGCCTCACTTCCCCGGGTTCAGTCAGACAACTTGTTGCCTTCAGGCCCAATTAATACATTGGGGTGTAAATCCTGATGATGCACAAGGGAGAAAAAAAAGTTTCTTCACCTTTGCTAGAATCCATAGTTAATAAAATGGGAACTGGTTTTCATAAGCTGTAAAAAGTTGCTATTTCTTTCAATTTGTACTTAAAGGAAAGCAGTTGCAGTGAATCTCAACTGATTTATCATTTGAACACTCAGATGATCCAGATTCATTTCTTTAATCAATCATTTCCTACCAATAGACTTCTGTTCTGTGTGATTGTTGGACTGTCTTCCCTTTTCTACATGATTGGTTGTTGAAAGCTGTGTGGGGTTTTAAATGGTTCTGTCATCACTTTTAAACTTTTTGTTTCGAAGCTGTAACTTTGGTAAGTTTCCACCTTGTGTGATGATTCTTTACATAATATAGTTATCTAAATGTTGAGTTAGTTGCAGGTGAAATCTGAGAAACATTTTGCAAATCATTGTGATGTGGAAGGACATTTCAACTGCATATTACAGAAGCATATTTTACTGGTTTTGATCACAAAGGTGCATTAGAAAGGGAAAGTATGTTTAATTACTGCTGAAACCATTAGCATTGGGTCCCTTGGGGCCCAAAACATCTGACAGGACTTGATAATCTAGACATTGTCCTCAGATTTACACACCTAACACTTGTTAAGACGCCAACATGGATGGCAAGATGGGAAATAGTCTGACAGCAGCTTCACACGGAGTGAATCCAGTTAATGTTTTGCAACTTCGTGTCGGATATAGAAAGCGCTACTCTGTCCGTCTTCTGCATGATCACATGGTGTAAAGAGATTTTAGATAAAATTCACAATTTTACAAAGTTGTAGTTGAAAAAGTAATGTCGCTAAATGGTATTTGAGTGATTCAGGGTTTTCTGCAGCCTTGCGCTGTAGCTGCAGAGGCACGCGCGGCTAGGGGCGAAGGCGAGGTCAGAGTGGGCTGAGGAGTTCAGTGAGCGTGAAGCTGAATGTGGTTATGAAAGAGGCAGACAGGTGCATGTCTGCGCCTCTGTCAGAGTGCGTCGTCCTCAGGGAGTGGCACGCATAGTGCTGCTCCTCTCAACTGTGAGATTACAGTTTCATGCAGCTCTCTGGATGAATGTGCACAAGCATGTTTGCACATTTCGCTGCGAACGATGATGGTGATGCAGTCGGATAAGCCCATGAGGCATAATGATATTCCTCTCTTATACCTGACAAAACTTGTCATAATATATTTCTGCACTGCTGGTAGGAGTCATCAGGTTTATGTTGACGTTTATACAAACAAGTTGGTCTATACATTAATGCAAAACAGAGATTTGATTCTTAAATTACAGGCTTCAGGTCTGCTAATGTGGGAAAGATGCTAGTTAATTTAGATTCTTTTAGCTGTTGTCTTTTGTTCATCAGTCATGAATGGAAGGGAGGAGACCCTGATGCAGACCCACAACTTCCAAAAATATTTAGAATCCTTCCCCCTTTTTCTCATTTTTTGAATGAGATCCCAAGGTACTCCCAGGCCAGAAGGAAAAATATTCATAACCCAGCGAGAGATTTCAATGTTTATCAAGTTTTTACATGATTGACCAACACAAATCATTGCATAATTGTGGAAAGAAAACTATTCATAATTTCCACAGTTTATTACCATTAAAATTAAAAAATGCATTTATATTTAGCCCATTTTGCTCTGTGTCTATCTGGCAGGGACACAAATAGAATGGCGTCACTTTAGAGTTGCAGTTTTATCTATTCCGTGTAGTCTTTCATTGCAATGAACAGCATGCCACAATTTGAAGTAAAAAAAACGGGAAGAGACTATTTTGTATCCTGCTATAAGGTATTGGCGCAATGAGGTGAATCTAATCGTTTGCCACACTTTTCAGAGTTTTTGCTGAATAAAAATGTAAAACCCAAATGTAATTTTCAACCCCCTTCAAGTGAAGCGCTAGTTTGCTCTACACACAAACTCCCATAAGATACTTTATAGTTCGCAGTTGTAACAAAAGTAGAACTTTAAGGATTATGAATACTTTTGCTCAGCTCTGAATATTCTCTCTGATGTCCTGGGATCTAAGTGAATGAGCTGGTGTGCTTGGGATCCCTGGGCTTCCATGTTGTGACCAAAAACCTGTTTTCAGATAAATATAAAATGATATTTAAGGAAATAATGTTTCACTTTTAAATCTTCAAGATTCATTGTTCAATTTCAGATTGCACAAATGGTTCGTCTTTCAAAACCAAACAACAAACAAACAAAAAAAAACCCTGCACAGCACCAACTTTCATATTTCAGAGGATTTGAGCACTTTATGTTGACAAACACGAGGTATTTTCTTTTAAAGTCTGCACTGGCTTTAGATGGATGTCTCAATCAGTGCCTGCCTAAACTGATGGCCGTGGACGAGGGTCAGGAGAAAGCGTGATAATGAGCTCACTCTGCCGGCTTCCCCAGCTGCAGATCCATGATGGCAACATCAGGTTACTGTCTTGCCTCTGTGACAACAAAAGAGGAAAGCATCGATGATGTTTAACCAGCCCCGCCGGGGTCAAGAATGCAGCCCACTGGCGACGAAACAAAACTCCCCGAGTGCTCTCCCCTCCTTCCTTTTGAAGTGAGACCCTCTGAAATCTCAGAGGCCGGCCGATCCTTGAATCGACGGATCCTTGCCTGAATCCCAGACCGGCCTAACCTAGAGGGTCAGCCCCAAGTTTACTTTCTCAGAGACGCGGGCCCCGCTCAAAGAAACAGAATCTATGCAGCTTAAACTGTTGTGCAGACACAAAAGGAGGGTCATCTCGGCCCCTCCGTCTCCTTCCCTCCACAGATCTGTTTGTCAGCGACACAATGGACATGAAGAGACTTTGATTTTTATCCTGGAAGGAAAAACAGAGGACATTTTATTCAGCCATGTCACAAATCTGATTAGGTTTGGCTTTTAAATGGCTCTAAATTCTTTAAAAGCTTAAATGTGTGAGACTGGATCTTGTTTTCACATTTGAAGAGAGACGTTTTTGTGTTCCAAGCTAAATTAATACAATTCAGTACATAAAATGAGAAATTATAGCATCCTAATTAAATTGAATACCATACAGGCAACAAGTAATGATTGCTGAAAGTGGTTTATTTTCTCTGTTGGTTCTTAGATTAGTGCCACTTTATGGTGAAATATTAGCATAATGTTTTAGTAGCTTCAAATATTGGTCCAGATTTGCTGTCAAACTATTTATTGCCCCTAATATTTTAAGACTCACTGCCATCATTTATCATATAAATAGTAAAATGTAAGTATTATCAAAAGATGCTATGTATAAATAATGAAATTTTATAGTTTTGTTTCAGCTTTAAGTCTCATAATTACCAAAAGTGGCATTTTGAAAGAACAGTTTTGATGTGGTTTTCATCTCTGTTGGAAAAACTCAGTAATTTCCAACTAAAGTAAGCCAATAATTATTTCCATTTCTGACAATAAAGACTCAATATGATCATTTCTCACTTTAATGCAATTTGTGCCACAGTTTGTGAGAAAACATTAGTCAAAGTACAATGGATTGGTTATTCTCATACTGACGACAATCTGGAGGCCAGCACTTTTTTTAGCGGAACAACATGTAACCTTTTTTCATTAAACTTGAGTAGAAATGTTGATGTGTTGCAGAAATTCATCTGACATGTTACTGTGCAGTAGAGTTTAGTGATTTCATCTTATTAAATATTAGGGTGATGGCAAGGAGCCTTCCAACTTCAAAGACAAAACAAGTCATATAAATAGCAGTAAAAACGTGATTTTTTTTTTACTAGTTACTGGGAAGGAATTGCCTTATTTTCCATATGCTTTAAAGAAATTAAGTAAGATTAGTTAAATTTTATCAAAACTTCTACTTTTAAGGTGTTTTATTATTTTTTGAGAGATTTCTATCAGGAACAAATATCTTGGTTGGATAAAATTAACTTGCAATAAAAAATTTGGCTGAGGTATAAAGAATTTGTGTATACAAATTTAAGATCAAATTTAAATAATACCAGAGCAAAATGTAAGATAATTATAAAACAATAGCCAACAGTTTTTTATGTAAATGGAGGTTTAAAGATATTTAAACTTTAGGTTTCTCTCAGCCATGTGACTCATTTGATTTCATTTCACTGAACCATTAATGCAGCTCGCCCTGATCTGGACAAAGTACCAGCTACAACTGAGTCAAATGTTTAGATGTCTTAGTACTCGTTCTTTAATAGCAAAACCTTTAACTTTTCTAACGATGGGAGGCTTTTTTTGTGTCATTTTCACTTTTTATGGTTAGTAATGCTATATGTCTGATTGAAAGGGAAGCTTGTAGAGATTCAACTTCAAGTTTTCCTCCCACAGCATCAGATTCACCAGGTTGTCTGTGGGCTGAAACATCTAAAGGTCCTGCATCCACCTGCTGATCCATTAAAAAAGCTATCGAAAAAGACTTGTTTAAGCTTTGATGGAGAATAAAAATACATTTTATGTTAGGCAGAGGATTGATTAAAAATGTTCCTGTTTGAGTTTTTAATTCCGTCCCATGTAAAATACAAAATTACAGCCAGTTGAGTATTTTTTTTCTTTATGTAATTTAATGGGACCATGCAAAAGGTCCAATGATAAACCATTAAAAATTGTTGCACATTCCATATTTGATTTGGTGACATTTTCATTGATATTTCTGAGTAGAAGTTGAGTACATTTAATAGCTGTAGGAAATTTAAATAGATTTTATGAATCCCAGCTATTTTTAAAGTGTTCTTGCTCAACTAAGTTAACATTTAGTTAATGGTATCAGATCGCATGCGTTCCCGTCTATGTTTAAAGTAAACAAGTGGGTTGTGCTGGTTTTGTTCCTGAAGCCAGAAACAGTATACTGGTGTGTATTGGTTACTTTTCTCATTAATGCAACTTCTTTAAAAAAAAAAGAAAGAAAAAGCTGAACTGAAATAAACAAAGGAAACATGATGAAAAACTGTGACTTCCACATTCGTACATGTACAATCAAAATTCATCAGATGCTTTAAACTTCTATAACGCATTTGAAGGGATTGTTGTGCAGCAGAAGGCTTTTCCACCGCTTCATTTTCCCTTTCGTTCACAGTTTTCTTCCAGACGTCCAGCCTTTCTTGAAATCCGTCAACGTTTCACAACATTTCATCGAAACTTCAACAAATTTTAAGTTTTCAGGAAACTTTGAGTCCTATATACGTGTCTGACCTTACAACTGGACACACAGTGAAAATTAGAACAATGATTGACTGAGCAAACATCTTCAACTAAGCTCGGATTTATGACCAAATAAAGTATCTCTCGGACTAACTAATAATTAAAATTCGAATTACTTTAATATTTAAAACTAATTTTGGAGGTGTTGAGACTAATTAACTGCTGCACAACCGAGGGGACGCTGATCTCCTCTCAACTGTTATTAATGCGCTAATGGAAACCGGAATTAATAATTAAGAGTTTAATAATAGCGTCTAACCTATTGTTGCGTCGCCTTTAATCTCTCAGGGCTGCATCCTTTTATTTATACCCATGTTCAGGTCCGTCTCCTCCAGCGCACCGCTGAGGCCCTAGAATAATAATTTAAAAAAAAGGTGGTATTCGGATTATCAGCCGCATGGGATAAAGCAATAAATGGGCCGGTGGGGTCCTGAATGGGTGCAGCGGCGTGAAGGGGAGTAATTACAGCTTCATATTAATTGTGTTTTTTCTCCCCTTCTCTCTCTCTCCGGACACACACACACACACACACACACACACTGGTGACATCCAGGAAAGCCCTGTCTTTGTGCCGAACACTTCAAGTTTCAAAAACAAGGCCAATTGAAGCGGCGCAGCTCAAAGCCGGCCCCATTGTCGGAGAACACATTGAGTTTTGATTGGGGACAATGGTGTTTCTCAAATTTCGAGCAAAGAGAAAGCCATACTCCATCTGTGATCTCAATGAGCGCCTATTCATGGGCTTCCTTCTTTTCTGCGCCATTCGGCAGCGGAGAAAAGGAGGCAGATGTGGAGGGATAGAGCAGGGGAGAGTGCATTTTAATTGGCTGCAGTATGTAGCTCGCGCTCTCTCTCTCTCTGTCGCTCTCTCCCTCACACACACACACACACACACACACACACACGCACACACACTGGAGTTATATGCCACTATAGTCTGTGCAGAATGGGAAGCGAGGGAGCCCAATAATCTCGCCGTGTTGATGAATACTTGTAGCCCATTCATTAAACAAAGATAATCCCTGCCAACCTACCTCGGGGGCAGAAAAACGTATTTTGTATTTGTGTGTGAGTGTGTGTGAGCAGAAAGAGGGGGGAGGAGGAGAAGGAGGGGGTGCCGAAGTGCTGCTGGCCAAGAGCTTTGGCAGAGAGAGACCCTTCAAATCTTTGAAATATTCATACGCCTCTCTGGGGTTATCCCCCGTTTATAAATAAGTGTTATTCTAGCGGCTGAAGAGCGACGCTTGAGGGACCCTCTGTCTGCCTCTTCAGCTCAAGGGCCTCCTCGTCTCATGGCCTCACAGCCCAGCGGTCACAAGGACGGAGCTAAAGCCTAAATAAAAGCACACGGTCATTCACTTCACACCGGGGAACGCGACTATGAGTGAGAATAAACGATATTGCAAGATTTTTAGCATTTTAATTGAAGGATTGTGATCTGATTTGATCCAAAGGAATGTTTAGACCAGGGACGTCAACAGGATTAAGAGACCAAGGTGGCTTAGCCCTAAGGTAGGAAGCCATATGGCCAGAAATGTCATCCTATATAAATAGGACTTATTTTGTAAACTATTTACTGCTAAGCAACTGGCAAAAACACAAAATAAAATGAGTTTCATTCGATCAAAAAAGTTTGCGAGACATTAATTTTTCAGTGTATCAACTTTAAAAATGTTTTTGTGTTTCAGTTTTAATGAAAGTGAGACGTTTAAATTCTCAATAGTTAATGGAACAAAAATCTTTATTGGCACCACAGGAATCAATCTCTTTTTTGAATTTCTGAGAACTTTTCTGCATGTTTGCACTGGTGAATTTTTATTTTTTTTAGCTTTGATTCTTCAAATGCTTGAGATTGGAAAGCCTCCTCACTATCACCCTAATCATTTGCTCCCTCCACAGCCGATTAATTAGAGAACCCTGACTGAGCCGCTCCAATATGTTAACATTACTTCCAGTCAAAAGAAACATGTTGATAAACTTAAAAGATCACTTTTAACTTAAATCGGCCAATGCATAAATAGTTCTTGACTAAAGTATTAGAAAAGAAAGGTAGGTGAAAACTATCTTAGGTGATTCTGTCAAATGCTCCAAGTTGCCTAAATTAGCTATTTTTGTAATCTGTTGCTTTGGCCCAATCAAACTCCAGACCCCAAACTGATCGAAATGCTGCATTAGGACCTTGCCAGATATATTCAGACATAACTATCTGCAAGCTTAACTCAAAACAATAATAAACTCAAAAATGATTAAATGCAGAAAATAAACAACTGATAAATATTGCTGCTAAATGAGGACCCCAGCTGTTGGAACATAAGATGCACGTCTGACTTCATCTTTGTTTCATAAATAATGGCAGCGCCTGAACAGTTTGCTTTACTGTGTTCAAAGACTTGAGATGATTTACTTTCTTTTTCCCATAAATGTATGTTTTCATAATATTGCATATCCCTATGCTGGTCAACATTTAGGCAGCACAGAAATACAGTACAGTAGAGTTAGTCCATATTTTACGATCTTCACCCAATTAATACTGAAATTCACAAATTATGGGGACGCAGAAAGAGCACAAGAATGACCATTTTAAAGTAAAAATAAACTTCTGTGTTCTTTATTTCAGTTCATAGTCTTGCTTCCTTATGTAAACTGTATATCTGCATTAGTTAGAGACATGAAAGTAATATCCAGCTATATTATTTCTAGGGTACTGGCAGATCATCTCAGTGGCACTTTACTCTAGAAGGTAAGACACAAACTTTCAGGTGTGTGCTGAATATGAAGTGGAAGTGGAAGTGGAAGCTCCTAACAGCTTCTGGGGGCTGTTAGGAGATACAGCCCCCAGCCTGGTTTTGACTGATGCCAGGCTGCAAGCAGTAGAAGAATTGCTTTTTAGCTTGTTTTTTTTTGTTTTTTGTTTTGTTTTTTTTTCAAATGAAGAACAAATAAATTTATTAATCAATGACTTCCCAAATCAATACATTTTCTTAAGAATGTGTTCTCTTCAATTCAGTTTGTGAGAAAATATGCATAAGACTGTCTACTGTAGATTTACAGCACCCTTAGTGACGCCACTGCACTTATTTTACAGGTGTTTGAATGTTTCAGTCTCTTTTCTAAAACAGAACATCAAATACATAATTATCCTTTTTCATTGTAAAAAGGAATATTGCTCTTCATGTAATGCAGTGGAGGCACTTTTAGACATATTTCACGTAACACACTGATTATAAAAGATAATTCTGATAAATTTTGTTTTGCACTGCAGTGTTATATTTAGCTGCTTTAAGGGTAAATCTGTTCTTGAAGCGCTGCCTGCCTGCCTGCCTGCCTGCCTGCTCCCCTGGGTCTGCCTTATTTGAAGGAATGCATTTATCCTGATCCATTTCCCCGGCGCAGTGGAGCTGGTGTGAAGTGGCAGGTTAACAGCCTCTTGTCTCTGAGCCCGGGGCCTACACTCGGTCTGCCCGTCAAGCGTGTAAATACTTGAGCGACTCCCCCCCCACCCCGCCTCTCTCCTCTTCCTCTTCCTCCTCCTCGCCGCTGCTCCCCTCCTCCTTGTCCGTTTTTCTTTTCTCCGCAGGCCCTTGTCTAACTGCTACTCTAACCTCTGCCTCCACGGGACAGAGGCGGCTGCAGCGGCGGGGCGACACGGGAGGGGATCCGGGCCCCGCCGAGCCGCAGGCGGGGCGGCGGCGGTGGAAGAGGCCGCTAAAGAAGAAGGGGAGAAAAGCTCCACCGGGGTGCGAGGGTAGCGGAAACATGCTGCTACATATGTTGGGTCAAGCATGGCCTTTGTTGTGATCCTAAAGGGTGTTGAAACTCCACTCATCTGTGTAGCCTTCCTGAAAGAAATGAAAGCATTGCATGTTTTTTTTTGTTTTTTAAAAAAAATGCATATGGGCCTAATGAAGTGGGTAAAAGAATGTTGGATTTTCTAAATGCCCACAGTCACTTTTAATTGCATAGGGGGCATTTTTAATTGGAGCAGGACGAATAGGGAGCTTAAACCTCATCAAAATGCCTATTTCTCAGACATGAAATTTCCGTTGCAGGACCAACTCTGTCAAACCAAAGCTGAGTTAATATTCACCCATTAACCCTCACTTTTACACACCGACCCTTTGTTTCTGAGGAATCCAGTTGTGTCAGTGCAGTAAGTGGAGGGTTGAGGGCCATCACTCTTCAGCTCTTTGTTTTTAAAACGATTTTTTAGGGTCACACTTCGTATGGAACATTTTTTAAATTAACGTTTTTAACACCGGTTTACTCAATCAGCATTAAAAGTAGCACAAATCGGGTTTTTTAGCATCACAGTAGTGACTGGATGTGATATGGGCTCACTGCCCAGGGCGGTGTAGTCTTGGGAGTAGCCCAGTAAAGTTTTCTATAGCTTGTTTTTATGTCCCAATGCTATCAACTTCCTCCAGTTTCTGGCACAGCAAGAAAATGTTACTATTTACCAGCTGCTGGCTTAAGTTCTCATCATTTTTATTTTTTTTTATTTTATTTATAATTTATTTTTTTTTTTGTGAATTGAGACTGTATTTCACTGTCCAAAGTTCAAAATCAGAGGTCTTGAACTCCAGGCCTCAAGTGCAACAGTCCTGCAACTTTTGGAAGCTTCCTTGCTCCAATGGGCCTGAGTCAAAAATGCTTTTTGGCACCACGTTTTGGTCAGTAACCATTAATTTGATTGAGGTGTCTTCAAAAAATCCTTAATATATCCCAAAAAGAAAATTAAATTGTTAATGTGTTGAAGCAGAGATACAGCCGAAAGTTGCTGTACATCGACACTTCAGGACTAAAGCTGCAGACCCTCGTTCTGTATCTAAAATGTTAAATCAAACTTGATCTGGGTTATTTTATTGTTGTACAGAGGTTAATAGGAACACAGGTTAATTTTTATAAACATTTTTGTAAAATCACAGACACACACAAAACATTTTCACTGCTTTTTGGCACAGAAAAAAAAAAAACCTCTCAAATTTGTGTGGGATCCAGAAAAACCAATGTGTGCTTTAATGCAAATCCCCCCGCCCTTCCCCAAAAAACATTTATTAGTTTATAATTTTCAGTTTTTCTCAAACAGGATGCTGATTAGAGGGCAATAGTGAAATAAAATATCTTGAAATATATTCAACTAGGTGTATTTTTATTTCCATTGACAGTCAAAAAAAATCATGCAACAAACAAATGTGTCGATTTATTGAAGGAATATCCTATTTCACAATATTTGAACCTCTTCATGGAGGAGGCGTGGAGAAATGGGATTAATCCCACGTCAGAGTTATCATCGGGGAAAAACTGTTTACTGAAAAGATGACACTCTTTTTTCCTTTCTCTTCTGTCTCAATCTAACACTTAGACCAAGTCGCCTTTTTAAGGTTTCTATTCCTGAGTTGAAAAATCCATCATCTCTCCAACAAGCGCCGGGCCTTCTCTGCGTTTTCCATCCGAGCGAGATCAACGCCCATGCAGATAATTACTTTGAATGTCAAAAAGATGTAGTTTTAATATCGTCTCTATTAGCCCGTTGGCAAGGTAATTAAGGTGCAGATGACAGCGGCGAGGGAAACAGATGGCATTTGCTTACAGTGATTCAGAAAGTAAACAATGGGCCTGGGAGGGGGGAGAGGCAGGGCTGCTACAGAGCTGCTCTCACTGCTGCGGCAGCCATTTATCTCGGCTTTCAATGCGCTGATCACCAAGGCTGTTGTTGTCATCCTCAGAGGCATTGACAATTGTTGATTAGAGGGAAAACACCGAGAAGTTTATTTTTAATTTAAAGTCGGACAGCAGCACGCGCCGCGTGGCTCCTGCATGGGCGAGCAGGTGAGGGGAGCAGGTGTTGCCCTTTGGAGGCTCTGCGCGCCGCGGACCTTTTAACTCTCTGCGAGCGTCGAGGCTTCATCACTCCATAGTTAATGGTGGAGGTATAATCAGAAGCCAGAGCTCCCAGAGCAAAGCCGTGATTTTATAGACCATAGGAAAAAAATAAATAAATAAAATATAAGTAAAAATACACATGAAATTAAATAACGTCAAAAACAAACAAGCAAAAATACCACAAATAAAACTGGAACAATGATAATTCAAACCAACTCTTCTGTCGTTAGTTTGAATTATGCGATTTTTAAAAATCACTAACTTAAGATTTGCCTTAATGAAATGCTTTAACAAACGTGTTTATTTTCTGCAAACTCTGCAAGTTTTCAATTTGATCTCGGCATTAAAAATAATGAACAAAACAGCGTCATCATAATTAAGCGTGAATTCTGCTCCACTCTGAAGTTTTTCCATGGTGTTTCTGAATGTTATTTTGTTTAAGGATGAAATTTGAAGAAAGAAATATGTAACACAAAACATTTGACCAGCGTGTTTATTTAATCAACAAGCAGAATTGGACTGATTTCTTTTTTTCAGCTTCCAGTGGCGTTAATTGTTAATATGTTAAATTTAAGCCGTTTAAAACGTTTTATTATTATTATTTTTTATGTTGTTTTTTTTTTTTTTACTTTTTTGTTGCACCTTCTTGTTAATTGGAATGGTTAAAACGATCGCGTTAGATGAGCGAACCCTTGGACAACCATGCAACATCTTCTCCAGACATGCAGTCAGTAACTGGGAGTAAATTAGTTGTTTTCCCCGTCAGATAGTAAATCTTACCTTTTATTAAACCAACAAAATAATTTATACTTACCTCAAAGGTGGGATTAAAGACGCGCTTCAGGTTAAATTTGAATTCTTCTTGTATTTTTTAATTTTATTTTTTTTTTAATTTAATCTCTCATTGTGGAGACAAAATGACCAAAATAAAATAAAGTATTTTCAAGATAACAGACAAAAAGAAAAGTAATTTAAAGGGATGTTAAATTCCCTTTATTAGATGGTTTAAATTTTCTTGTTTTGGACTCTTGAGATGCCATAAGGCTGCATCAGTTGAATTGATAACAATCGTGCTGTTTAAAATCTATAAAAATTCATTTTTGGAGGCATACACTGCATCGATTTGAGCTTTCCGGGAACTCCCTTCAGATTCTTAACACTTCATATTTGGAAAAAGAACTCAGGTGGACACAGTTGAAAAAAAAAAAAAATAGAGAGAGAGACAAACCAATCAGATCGCTCCCTCTCCCTTTGGCCAATGACAGACGCCACATTGTTGTCAAATTTGTCTAATGAAAACGTAGGCGCAACAATAGAGAGAGGGGAGAGAGGGATCTGTATCCACTGACGATCTCTGGAGGAAGTTAGTGTCTCAGGCTGCGGCTTCTGGACACTTTTTAATTTCTGATCGAAGAGGATTGATCTCTTCTCCTCTCGGCTCGGAACTAAACTCGCCTGTTTCTCTACATTTTTTTTTCTGGATAGCTTCTACCAGAGAAATATTTTTTAATTCCTTCAGCAGAAATCGCTGTTTTTACTTGTTGCGCAGAGATGTTGCAGCAGATGTGATAAGCTCAGGGTCAGTTTAACTAAAGCAGATCGTTCCTCCAGCGTCGCTCTCTCACTTAGCTTCTATTGCACCATTGACGGCATTGAAGACGGCATGGATCTGAGACCGGAGCTTCCCACAGTGTCCTCCGCCTCCCAGGTTCACCCGGGAGCGGCAGCGGCAGCGGCGGCTGCGGCAGCCTCCATCCCTGTGTCCATGGCCGGCAACCTGCTGCGTGGCCCTCCGCTGCTGCTGCGCGCCGCGGACAAGTACCCGCGGACGCCGAAGTGCGCCCGCTGCAGGAACCACGGCGTGGTCTCCGCCCTGAAGGGCCACAAACGTTACTGCCGCTGGAAAGACTGCATGTGCGCAAAGTGCACGCTGATTGCCGAGCGGCAGCGGGTGATGGCTGCGCAGGTGGCGCTGCGGCGGCAGCAGGCGCAGGAGGAGAATGAAGCCCGGGAGCTGCAGCTGCTGTACGGCACCGCCGAGGGCCTGGCCCTGGCCGCGGCTAACGGCATCATCCCGCCGCGTCCCAACTATGAGGTGTTCGGCTCTGTCAACAGCGAGAGCAATTCAGGTGAGTAGAGGGAAATGAGCAGGTGGATTCACCTGTCAACAGGACGTCACTGATTACTTGTATAATTTACTGTTTGCTGTATTTTTTACTGACACTTTAAAAAGATGCTTGTTTTACATTGAATATCGCATAGTTTTTCGTGTTGCTGGTACTGTCCTAAAACTATTACGTCATATTCTTCGCTGTTCCTTTTCCCCTTTCGTACCTATAAACGAAATTCTTATCCTGGAAAAATACTTAGCTTTTATTTATATTTTTTATTAACTTTCAGAATAGTTTGCTGTGGCCTGTGCCCTATTTCCATTTATTTTGGATTCTGATGCTGACTTGTGCCAGTTGACTCTTATTAGATGCGACTTTGTGTCTCCTGAAACCACACCGACTATGAGCGACCTCCGGATGTTAGACGTAATATTTGAGATTTAAGGCACACTTCGTTACACTAGCCTGAGTAGACTATAGAAAATTTGTTTAAATCATCAAATCAGACAGGTCGTCCTCAGGTCGAGAACCAAAAGAGACATCATTGATACGAAACAGACGACCAGTGAAGTTCCACTCAATACAAAACGATCAAAATTGCAAAAGCACGAAATGGCAAATTAGCAAAATGACAAGCTCTCCTGAGGTTAAACCTCTTCACTAATTTACTCTGATGTGTTATTTCAAATTCTCTTTTCATTTCGCACCTAAATATCTTCAACCTTATTAAAGGTTTTGCGTGCTGAAGAAAATCCGTCCTGGTCTTCATTGATCTAATCACTGATCTTCGTGTCTGCAGAGTCCAGTATCCAGAAGTATGAACTATTTCCAAAGACCCAGCTGTCCGGGTCAACCACCCCTCAGAAGTCCGTGGGGAAACCAGCGTCCACCGAGAGCGACTCTGCCCCAGGCATGTCTTCCCCGGACGGCCGGCACGGAGGAGGCTCAGGGTCAGAAAACGGAGACAGTGAGTCTTTCATCAACTCGCCGGTGTCAAAGCCTTTGAAGGACGGAGAGGAAACTCCCGGGTCGGTCAGCTCCCTCGGATCGGACTCCGGTTCCGAGACCGACAAAGATGAACAGGAGCCCTCTCCGTCCTCCGCGGCCTCCCGACACATGAACGCCATCGACATCCTGACCCGGGTGTTCCCCAGCCACAAGCGCAGCGTCCTGGAGCTCGTCCTGCAGGGCTG
The DNA here is from genome assembly GCA_903066825.1 of Alfaro cultratus. Classification (NCBI taxonomy): domain Eukaryota; kingdom Metazoa; phylum Chordata; class Actinopteri; order Cyprinodontiformes; family Poeciliidae; genus Alfaro; species Alfaro cultratus. The sequence goes on along the minus strand of CAEFZX010004886.1, from coordinate 50,137 downwards.
CGGGAAAGACGTGGTGCAGGCCATCGAGCAGATCCTCAACAACAGTGGCGCACAGGCCCCCAACAAGGCCGGGCCGGAGGAGACGTGGACAGCCGAGAGGATGCTCCAAAGCGCGCAACAGCCTCCTGCTGGATCCGCAACCGCAGCCACCCCGACGAGGCCGATGCTCCCCGGAGCCATGACGCTGAGCAACCGCTCCGCGTTTTCTCCGCTCCAGCCGAACGCCCCGCACTTCGGAGCAGACCCCGGCACCTACCCGCTGGGAACCCACCTGGGACTGAACCCTCTGCGGCTGGCCTACTCTGCGCACAGCCGGGGACTGGCTTTCATGACGCCCTACTCCACCACAGGGCTTATGCCCACCTTGGGCTTCAGGCCCCCCATGGACTACGCCTTTAGCGACCTGATAAGGGACAGGACAATGCTGCACAAGGAGCAAGGCTATGCCAGCGGCCTGTACGGGCCTTTAGTCAACAACACGCCGGACAAACAGTGAGGCTGGTGGACATGAAAAACACACTTCATTGTATTATAATAAATCTGTGATGTGTTTTGGCTGCACTCTGTGTATATTAGAGTTATCAAACTTGTAGACAGTTGTTCTAAGGCGGAGAAACTAAACTGAATTATGTGTAACTTTGAAGCTTATGTCAAATGTTAAATTAGAAAAAATCTGGACAATTTTCCCCGCTTACCAGCCTCATAAAATCAAAACGAGTTCCATGGTAACTCGAGCTTGAAATGAACTCAGACCTTTAACTTCAGGTTTTATGTAATATTATAATGAGATAAATATTTATCCCTGGGTTTGAATTTTTATAGCCTGTCTTATTTCAACGCCGCCTGGTACAACTAAAAATTGGATAATAAATGATGCAAAAATGAATAATGTGTACAGACCTTGTTTTTTCTTTTTGTCTCCCTATAATTTCAACAATCTCACGTTCTGTCTGTATTATATGAATAAAACCTATTGCCTTTGGCAGCATGAAATGCTGTTTGACTTCTCATTTACAAGTTAGTCACACCCCCTTTTTCAAATGATAAAAAAATGTGATGTCACATAACTATGCTGAAAATAAATGTTATTTTAAAAATGTGTGTAACTTGACTATTATTAATTCTTCAGCGCTGTCCAAATTTGAAAACATTTTTACATACAAAAACGGCAAAAAAAACAAACAACAAAAAACAAAAAAAACCCCCCAACAAAACAAAACAATTGTTGTGACTTCAAACCGAGGTAAATTTATATTTAGTGTTCTAAGAGAAGAAACCAGAATAATTTATCAAGAAAAAAATGAGACCAAACAAATATGCGAAAATCTTCAGGGTTTACTTTTCTTAACAAAACTAAACTAAACTAGACACCGCAGGTACTAAAACTAAAACTTAAAACATAGTTTTAGAACAGAGCATTTTAAAATTAATCTTGTTTAAAGAAATATCACACCAGTAAAGTTTACAGATTTTACCCTCAGCCTGTTTAAAAACTATTCAGAATCTTCGACAAATTATTTGATCAATTTTTAGGACTAAAAATGACGGAATAAAAGGTTTTCCGCATTTTTGCACTAAATGGTCTCAAAACCTGAATTGACACTGTTGCTCCAGTAGCTATTTATTATTATTATTATTATTATTATTATTATTATTATTATTATTATTATTATTATTATTATTATTATTATTATTATTNTAATAATAATAATAATAATAATAATAATAATAATAATAATAATAATAATAATAATAATAATAATAAATAATAATAATTTTGTCGTTGTTGAATGAAAGCCACAGTTTTTTCTGAAACGGATTGGTTTTATTCTAATCCGTCACAAATACTAATAACACAAAATAAGATTAAAAGAAAACAAACACAAGAACAAAATATATATCTATATGTTCATTTGTATAACTGAATAAATTCAAGGATGAAGAGAATGTAAGTTTCTATGGTTAATCGAACAGCAATCACTAAACATAAAAATTAAACATTCGCTGAAAAAATAGATGTAGCTATATTTGTTTTTCTCATTTATCATGCAGTTGTTTTCTTTCTTTTTCTTGCTTTTTTTTTTTTTAAACTAAAAGAAAGTCAGGCTTCACTTTGAGTGAATTTGCCGCATGATGCCGTCGATAAACTCTGGATTCTGCTACCTGTCAGCTCTTCATCCGCTCAGGTAGCCTGGCAGCCATGTCAAAGTGCACTGCGCCCTCTGCTGGTCATTCCTATTCAAGGCAGCTCGATTAGAAAATGCGTTTCCTGCCGTCACCACTGCGATTCTTTACCGATTAAAAAATGTCCATTGAAACATGTTCTCACCTATTTTTTGTTGATGATCATCTGAACAGACTTTGCATAACACAATATTGGACTCAGATGGAAAGTCAAACATGTTGAGTTTATATTCTGCTATTAAAATTATGCTTCTATCTTGCTGTGCCGTAATTGGTGATCAAAATAATAAAAAAGAAACATGGGAAAAAAAAAAGAAAACATAGTAAACATGACCAACATGATTTAATTTTAATTATTGAACCTTTATTATTGAACAATTCACGTGCTGAATGTCGAGACGTTCACTCAGAGTCCCTGTGTGTGACAGACATTACCACTAGGTGGGAGTCTCATAAAAGGAATGGCATCCTCAGCATCACTAGGACGATGTGAAAGACCGGCATCAGCACGTCCAAACATGTGCAGGACCTTGCAGAAGTATTCATTAATCGTTTCTACGTTTTGTCACATCATAGCCACACAATTTAATACATTCATTTGGATGTTATGTGATTGACCATTGCAAATTTGTCCACAGTTGTGAAGTGCAATAAAAATGATACATGTGTTTTATTTTTTTTTAAAGGGTCATGTTTTTTTTCTGAAAGAGTCATGTGCATTTGTATTATTTAAACTCCATATGTGTGCAGTTAAATTTCAGTGAAAATATAATGGTTCTGTTAAGGCATCAGAGATTTAATAGAGAACATCAGGGAACAAACAGCATCATAAAGACCAAGGAACACAGCAGTCAGGTTAAAGAGAAAGTTGTGGAGAAGTTTAAAGCAAGTACAGAATTGCACAAATTGTGATTTGGACAAGGACATGCATGGACATTTACCTAAATTGAGAAGCCAATCAAGTAGAGCATTAATCAATGTTCTTGTAAGAAATCCACACCTATGGTTAGAAAATTTTAATTTACACCCCAGCTGTTAGTCAGCTATTCCAGAAATCTGAGTTTTGGGGAAGGGAGGCAAGAACAAACTTTGCTGAAAAAAACAAACAAAAAAGCATTTGCTGGGGATGTTATAGATACTTTAGCAGCAGGTTATAGATACTTTTTTATTTTCTGCCTTTCCTTTGGTGTTTCAGTAAAAGGCTGAGTGGTTTTGATGAAGAATCAGAACTGAATTTGATTATCTCTATCTTAGACTGGTCTTCTCTAAACTGGATAAGTCTGCACTATACACAAGTTCCTGAAAATATAATGTGACACGTATCAGTCTTTTTGCCATTTTTTTTGAAAACAAACTCAAAAGTTCACAGCTTTATTTGCATAAGGACAACCCTACATGTTTTTAGCCCAGCCATAGATTAAGATCTCATATGGGAGGTTATGTAACTATATGGAAATATGTAAGAGTAGCACTTTCAAAGTCCAGACTGAAATCCTAATGAGAATCAGTAGCAGCAGGACATGGAAATTGCTACTCACAGACATTCTCTATCCAATCTTCCTGAGCCTGAAGCAGCTTATGAAACAAAACCAGGCAACACCTTTAGTCTTTGGATGGGAAACATTAGTTGAGACATAACCTAAAAAGACATGCAACTGTAAATGCAAAATTATAAAATATGACTGAATATACATGCATACCACACTTTTTTCAGATTTCTGTTTGCAACAAAAATTGAAAGCCACATATTATTTTCCTTCCTCCTCCCAGAAATGCATTACTGCTCTGTCTACATAAAAAAAATTGTCATTAATATGACAAAATTAACAGAACTGTCATTTACATATACAAAACATAAAGCATTATGTTTTATTCTGTCATGCATCCACAATTTCTATAAATAAAACGGCCACTGATTATGTCACAGCAGCTTTCATCTACACTTGCTGTGAATCTGGTCTTTTTAGGCATGGTAAAGTCTTATAGCACCCTCTGCTGGTCATCCATGTGCACTGGGTTAAAACTTTCCTTTTTGCGGCATATTGAATTGCAGATTAGAGAAAAGCTTGCTTCTCATGTGTGCATTTGCAGTAGCAGACAATAACTTCCAAGCATTGTAAGATGTAGGCATGCATTTGTTATCAATTCTGCTGCAATGCAATGTTATACCTCCAATAGAGATGTTGATGTTCAGATCTCAGTGAGTGAAAATCTATCTCCAAGTGAGCCAGTTGGTTCAGAAATATGGAAAGGAAGAGCCAGGAGCACCAGCTTGCAGAACATTTCTGGTTTGTGCAATCATATATTCAGTGCTCCTTTTTCTGTGTTTACTAATGAATAATTAGGCAAAAGCAGATAAATAGCCACAGGCTTACAGAGTGGTGCAGAAAGACATGGGGGAATCCATTTATGTTATTACTCTATACATAAAATCCATTTTCATTTTCAGAAACGCTGTTCGGCTTACTGCAACAATAACAAATAGATAACAGCAAAACAAACCCGAACCAAGACAACAATTGCGCACATTATGGACTGAATTTAGTGCCTCCAATCTTACAGCTCAGTAAACTTGTAGCAAAGCAGATAAAGCAAGAATTAAAGTTTTGTTTTGCTACAGTATGCACTAAAAGGTTTTATAGCTTGGCTGAATCACCAACAGTGTTTCATCAACGAGCTGCCAGTGAAGAAAATAACTAAAATCCTTGCCTGCAGCTGCACAAATACCAACTGTTCAGCACAATAATAAAACAGCAGATAGATTAGCTGTAGTCTACCAGTTCTTATTCCTTTTACTTCCTGAAAAATAAAGCCAAACATTCATGAAAACTGTCAAAGTGTTTTTCAGAATGCACATTCTGGCTTTCAAAGGAGCTCAAGCATATTTAAATCATAAGTTTAGTATTGACTGAAACACAAAAGAAACAAATATTTTTGTAACATTTCTGTTAATGAAAGATGGCAGAAAATTAGAAATCTAAAGATCCGTCCGGCCATCTGTCCGTCTATCCATTCTTACTACCACTACAAATGTAGTTATTTACAGACTGTTTCTTATAATTCTAAAATCATAATAAAACATAGTTATTTATCTGTTATAAAATATTGTGGTCAGTCATTGCAAATGCAGCTTCCAGATTTTTTCAGACACAGGTCATTATGGAGATTATTTGAAGCTTTATGGCTGAATAGTTTAGTCATAGTCATGGTTGTCTAATTTTTGGTCCTCACCTTCATAACACCATCTGCAGTTAGACAATCTCAGCTATAGACAGCTTCATACAGGCAGGTCATTTTGGGAATCTGACATGCAGTCACAGTTTGTTCTTGCTGCCAATTTAGCTCCTTCCTCTGCTTCTTATACCACTTAACTATCATGGGGACATCCGTGTCCCCATGGACTCGTTGACTTACGTGTAAGTGTTCTGAGGGTGACAGTCAGGGGATTAAAAGAGATTACACAACAGTTTAAAAAGACAACAAAATGCTGATAGAGTCACATGGTCTTTTAATCAAGGATTGAAGGAATCATAAAATGCTCCAAGCTTCTTCTCTTTAACCCAGAAATCACACAACAATAAGCTGCATTTTAATGAAAAATGCAAATTAAGATTATTCTTTTATGATCAAAGAAATGATTACTCTGGTGCATTTCTATGTACATTCATTAGATAGTTAAAATGCTTTTCTTTGATTACAGCCTCTTTAAGAGACTCCTGCTTGAATAAAGGTGAAGCTGGAGACGATAGAAGAGACGATGCACATGTTATGTGCTGTGTAAATCTCAGTTTGGAGGCCAGAGGGTGTGCATGACTTTCCTGACACAGCAGGAACACACTAAATCTCCTCCTGTGCAGAATAATAGTTAATACTGCTGGGACACATAAGGTGTGCTGAAATATGAAGTATTCATCTGTGAGCATGATCTATGTTTGCATGCTGTATATGCACACCATATTTTTTTAATGTGTGTGTGCAGCATGGCTGAATAAAATTCTTGAGGAGGTGGGGTGTGTTTTAGTTCTCCCTGAGGGCCCTGCATTAACTTGGATTTATTACCCAGATAATTACCCACATTAGGTGTGCAGGTCATTTCCCTCCTAGTAGTGCCAACTGCCACGTGACTACTGGAACAGGAAAATGTCCCAAACAGCCCTGAAAAAAAAAAAAAAAAAGCTATCATGGAAAAGAAATGAATGAATATTGTGAGATGTGAAAATAAGCAAATGCAAGTTCTCACACATACACAGAAAGCGCAAAAAGCTGCAGTGCTTGTGAGTATGAGAAGAAAGAAAAGCACCGACAGCCCACTTGACACATTTTTTTCTCAATTCCACAAAGTTGGTTACATTGTCAGAGGCGCATATTAGTTTTTACTCTTTGCATACTCACACTTATTGATGAATGGCCGGTGAATGGGCTGCGATGAGAAAAAGGAGTGTAGCTGTGAAGGATACTCCAAGGTGATACATTTCTCTTTCTAAACACAGAACTGCAAGGCCTTGCAAAAGCATTGAATCTTCTGAATTTGCTCCATCACATCTACAAATGGGCAACACAAAGTAGACTATAATTTTATGTCATTTTAAAAAAATTAATAAAAATCTTTTTAGATTATGGTGGGAGAGTCTGTTGTCACAACAAGTATCAGTCATACACTCTACAGTGTTACTCTTAATGAAGGAGATCGTTATTGTTGGAAAAAAAAGAGCCATAAGAAGTCCCATTTAAAGTTTTATATCAGGAACAGCGCAAGCATGTAGAAGAAGATGATCAAGGGTGGTGTGAAACAAATGGAGCTTTCTGGGTTACATGCAAAACACTACATTTCGTGGAAAATTAACACTGCACATCACCTCAGTCAAACATTTCCCACAATGAAACACGGTGGAAGTAGCATCAGGCTTCCAGCATATAGGGACAATCTTGGAAGAAAACCTTTTAGTGTATAAAACAAAAGAACAACTTGATACTTGCTTTCCCACAAGACTTATACGTATAGTCAGAGCTATACTGTCTAGATAAATACATATTAATTTTTAGCTCTACCCAGTTGAATACAAACCTAAATCTAATTCAGAATGGAGGTAATTATTGACTATGATGTTGAAAGATGCTCTCCATCCAGTCTGACTAAAGCTTGTCTTTGTAACACGAGAACAATGTGGAAATGTTGAAGGAGTGTGAATACTTTTTAAGAGACTGTATAAAAAAGAAGCACGTGAACTTGGACTTCTTTGTGTAACAGATGATTGGCTGTTTTTATCAGAGTCCTTGTATTTGTGGTTAAGTAGCCTTTTCTATCATGAACGTTTTAAAAAATCTGAAAAAGCTAACATTTCAAAGTCTGTGAGCTGCTGATCATACAGTTACTAAGAGTAATAAAATCCATACACTCACTAATACCACCCCTGTCTGCACCCCCATAATATACATATAGAGCACCATATGTGATATGCTAATAAATTCTGAACACACATTGAAATAGCTAGCCTCTCCCAGGGCCACCATTCCTCGCTGTTCCTCATCGGTGCTTTCTGCTGAAACGTACAATTTGCAATGTGCAGTTAATGAGTTGTTGAAGGCTGAGAATGAATCCCATTCTAGCCGTAATTGTGTAAGGTTTCCCAAGGGGGGCAAGTCAGTGTGCATGTGTGCATACAAGGAAAAGTTCTGCATGTGTAATTCAGCATATATGTGTGTCTGAGTCTGCTGCCTTTATGTGTGTGCTTGTATTCTCTGGTGTGCCTGTGGGAGCGTGTGTGTGCGCGCACGCTTTCATGTGAAAATACAAGAGTATTTAATCTACATTTGATGACTGTCATCAAGAGCAGGCAAGCAGAAAGTGTAGGAATGAAGGAAGGAAAGAAGGAAGGAAGGAGGTGAATCAATGCAAGAAGGAAAATTAATTTAAAAAAACCTCAATGTGATTATAGCCATCAGGATTTGGAGGCAAAAACCTTCCTATTTCTTTACAAAAACAGTAGAAAAAATTCAAAAACTATAAATGTATTCCATATACATATAATACAAACATCCAATTGAACTAATAATAAAAAAAGCACATTATTTTTTTTTCTACATCTGGTATTAAATTATATTAAGCCTTTTTGTTTTAGGTCAGTTCAGATTACAAAAATTATTTGTATTTGCTAATTGCTAAAATGATTAGGGAGCACATTTTACAGAATTTCTTTGTTACTTTCTTCAAAGTCAGAAGTTTGGCAAGGGCGTAGGTGATGATGTCATGGCTTATCACGCTTCTGATTGGTTAATTCTCCTCATTTCAAACATACTGTCTCCACGTTTTTTTGTTTTTGTTTTTTTTTTAGAAATATTATGTAAATCTTTGACATTGGCCTATTTTCTCTTGCTATAAAACTGTGCTCTGGCTTTGGCCTCCTCCTAGACCAGGGGTGGGCAATCCTGGTCCTCGAGGGCCGGTGTCCTGCAACTCTTAGATATCTCCCTGGTCCAACACACTTGAATCCAACAGCTGAATCACCTCCCAAGTGCAGGCAGGTTCTCCAGAGTCCTGCTAATGACCTCATTATTTGACTCAGGTGTGTTGAAGTAGAGATGCATCTAAACGTTGCAGGAGACCCGCCCTCGAGGCCTGGAGTTGCTCACCCCTGTCCTAGACAGTCCAAAATCAGTTCTCAGGGATTGGTATGCTGCATGTTTTTGTTCTCCCTCTAGTTTCAAACTCTGGTAATTATGTTGCGTTCCAGTTGTAGTAGGAACTGGGAAATTCCAACTTCCCAGTCGGAGAAATTAATTGGAACATCCTCCGAAATCAGATTTCCCATTGGGAAAGTGGGGACAATCCACTCCCCCCAGTTATGACTTGTAAGGGGGGCTTTCCTGGTTCATTATGGTCACTCCTAGCATCAGTGGTAATAAGATGTAGTGGAAACATGTATAGCATTTACAAGACACGGATGCAAAAATGCATCTTAATTCAATGTTACATGAAGCGCCTAAAACAGAAAAGACTTTGGACACCCCTGGCCTATTCCATCTTATGAAGCCTATCCTCTTGCAGAAGCTGAATATCCAAGGACCTGTACCAGTGTGGGTCAATCTCAGCACCGAGTTAAGCTCCACTGCAAGCGTGCAGCTGCTTGTTGAATCAATCGGGATCACCGGGATGCCTGCGCTGCTTGCTGAAGCCTTCTACTCTACACCAAGGTCAGTACTGCTAACTGAAGTTGTCCAAACTAAAGCTTGTACTGTCTGAAGCCTTTCCTACCATTTTATGTTTGTACGGGTTGCTGATATATTTCTGCATGTTGCTTTGTGGATAGTAGCTTTTTTTATTCGACTATACTTTGCTTATTGAGTAGAGTCAATAAGCAAAGTATTAACTATACTTTGCTTATTGTATAGTCAATACTTTGACTATACAAAGTCAATTGACTTTGAGACAATTAGTTATTCTAGTGTGAGTACATTTAATATTGTGTTCAGTCTGAGACATTGTGAACAGGTCCACTTGTATGATTGCTCATGTATACAACTTCCAATTCAGTTGGCACAGGACGTGACCTTATCACCTGACTTACCCAAAGATTTACCTCAACTTCAAAACCTTCTTGCTTTGTATGATTAACTCACATTTTATGAGAAATTCTGCTTATCTTCAACATTCAAAAGTCAAATTTGGTGTGTAATGTCAGACTACTGATTGTCTTGCTATTGATGTTATGTAGTATTGTACAACCTAACCCCAGTTCAGACACCATCTGAATTTAAATCCTCAATCCTTACCTCTGCTAAAGCTTGTTCATCTTAATGTGCACAGTTTATCAAAGATGTGTATGGTCAGGAATTGGGGTCAATTAACAGATATGGATATTGTTCAGATTTCTGAAATTTGGTTGTGTAAATCTATGCAGAAAGCTTTTGCTGCTGTTTAGCACTCATTAATTTAGCTAAGGCATGTTCTCAATGCAGACAAAACAAAGCTGATGTTTTCCAATTGAATCACAAATGATTTCTTCAGCGATCCCTCTTGATCGTAATAAAATGGAGGCGGTTCACACGTACAAAATCTGGACATCTTGAATGATGCCTCACTCAACTTTATACCACATGTTGAGAAATCTGTGCAGGCACCGGAGCTAAAATTGGGTTTTTACTATCAAAGTAGAAAGTTTTCATACAAAGAAGCGGCTTGTTGTTGCAGCAGTTTTACCCGTGCTGGATTATGGAGATGCATATAAATTCTTTCTGCTCATTGTCTTCGAATGGTGTATATCGTGCTTTTGAGGTTCAGCACTAATCAAAAATTTCTGACTCACCACTGTGAGTCATATTGTTGAGTATAATATCTAGCTCTGGCCACTCAGAGCGTTCATTTGTATTGCTTTATATGAAAGGCAGTACTTGAATTGTTGTCATTCTATACAATGAAAAATGCTGCACATAATTTGAGTCTACAAGACCACTTGTTGTTTTCTGTTCCATTTGCATGGGCTGAACTTGGTAAAAAAGCTTCTGTCCAATTAGCCCTGTTGGCTTGGAACAAGCTTGTCTGGAAAATTATAGTTAATTTTTATTGAGTGTTTTAAAATCAAAACTAAGACTCCTTGAGGCCAATTCCATAACAGGCAAGTGTTTCAGTTAGGTTGCTTGTAATTTTAATCGAATGTTAATATAATTTCTTTCCATTTTGCTTGTGGTTAATTGTGTAATTTTTTTGTAATTGTGTGGATATTTGCTGCTGAATATCTTGGGTTGATCTCATTTAAAAATGAAATTTTTAATCTTTCAGTTAAATAAAATAAATGGTGTATTGATGCTCCATGGACTCTTATAGAGGCCTTTTCAATCATTCCAGAATCCCTCACAGAGTAGCCAAAAGCAGACTCTTATAAACACAAAGACGCATAAATCAGTAGAATTAAAACTAAATCAATCTTGATAATTTTGATGGTTTGCTTTTCTAGACCACATTTTTTAAATGCAACATTCGCTCCAAAATTGACACTTCAAAATCTGCCCAATTTTAAAGCTTCCCGCATATCAAAAAGTTGACTTTCATTTATTGTTTGCCTTATATATTTACATTGTCTTTCTGACAGTTGCGTGGTAACAAAATAATTAAGATGTATAAAATTATGTCTTGCTGTGACAGCTTATTATTGAGACTCACACAGGAACTGTTTGGATGAGTCACGCTCTGAGATTAGCACAAAACTTCCCATCAGTTCTACGCTTGAAGGCAGAAGATGTGAGGATTAACAGCACTGCTCACACTTTACCAGGTGAAAGATGGGGAGGCAGCTCAGAGAGAACTAATTAGTGAAAAGTGAATATTTTCCACCTGCAGCACTGACTCTGCGTCATATCTGAAATCTGCTGGAATTGAAGGGCGCACTCTGTTTACAAATAATGTTTTAGCTATTTACTGAGCTATCTCTGCATGGAACTTGTTAATCATTCCTATTAAATTGTATGTTATAGTTCAAAGTGCATGTTTTGAGCTACAAAGATTTCTTCTGAAACAGCTTAATTTTTTTTTTATTATACAAAGGTTTCCTTCTTGTTCACTTGCATTGAAAGTTGATTTCAGTTATTTTAAGTAGGAATAAAAGTTTGATTTATTTCCTCACCAGCAACTGATCTTAAGATTTGTAGTTTTTGCTTGAATCTTTAAGTATTGTTAGAATAAATTAGCATGCATTTGTTCAACATGTTAAGCTTTCACACAGGCCATCATTGGTTGTCTCAAGGAAAAACTAAGCTTGCACTTTTAATACTTGTTAAACTATTAAATAACTTCATGGTGACTAAATCAAGAGTAAATTATAGCAAATGCATCATCATCAGTAGGCACATTAACAGTGATATAAATACAAACAGAAAAACAGACGGTGAAGCTTCACCAGGATAAACAAGAAAAAAGACCCCTGCCCCTTCCAGGCACGCCAACATAAAATCTGAGAGTAAGAGTGATAGATGACGTTGTTGTGGTCTGTAGATCTTTGTAAATTGAACTATGAGGGGGGGAGTGAGGATGGCAGGAAAAGTGAGAAGGAAGCAGATGGAGAGGAGGAGATGAAGAGGAGTGAAAGAAGTAAACTGGGTCAGGCAGGAGAGTAGGGAAGGGTGATACCCAAGAAATTTTATTGACGTCCCCTTACCCCCCTTTGGCTCCCTCTCCCACTGTCTGACCAGCAATTACAACTCTCCAAATTATGATCTATACCAGCGGCGTGAACCTGACCACGGATGGAGATAGATGGAGATAGATTGTACTCTATCTCCTTCTTCCTCCCTGATTTTTTCTTTTAAACCCATCTCTCTGACTTTCTTCTCTTTTTCCCTCCCAATGGTGACAGATGGCGTGGGGGCCCCTGGCCTTGGCCCTAGCAGATTGATTATTGATCAGGGGGACAAAGATGGATAGAGGAGAAGGAGAAGACACCAAGGAGTGCCTGGTTAAGGGCTGTGGAGCTGCTGCAGAGGTGGGAAAGTGGGAGGATTTCAAGGAATTTATGTTTGAAGAGAGGGACTTAAAGTATGGCAGGTTGGAGAGAGGAGGAGAGCAAGGATGCACAGCAAACATTTTCTTTCTCCTTCAGAGGGAGCTATTGACTAAGCTCCAGATTTATGGCAAAAGTGGTTTTGGATTCTGATCAGGATTTTGAGTTACTGATTTTTTTATTTATTTTTTTTGTCCCTGAAAGTCACACACTGACTCTAAATAGATGTTAATCAATAGGTGCCTACACAAGCCAAGCTCGCAAGAATGAAGGAAAAATACTGTACAGCGAGGTAGCAACATGAATTCTGATCAGTTTCAGATTTCATTTTGCAGATAAATTTAGCCAAGCTTTCATTTCGGTTAGATAAACAAAAACGGCTCAAAGTCACTCTCAGAATATCTTCTTTTATTTATCATCTGTAAATGCACATTGGATAGATATGAGTACCTGCCCTTGTGCTTGCAGTATGAGTGTTTGTGAGCATGCTGATGTGTTGGAAAGGTAAAAGTGCCTTTCGTTTGCCAGACAGATGGCTATCAGCGAGGTTTCTGTGAGTGAGTGGTGCTTTACAGTGGAGCCATGAGGTTAAGCTGCAATCTTCACTGTCTCTCTTTCCCCTCTTCCTTTTCTGCTCAGTTCCTGTACCTTTCATCTTCTCAGTGTGCATCCATGTGTGTGTGCTCATTTACTCCCTTTTCACTGCTATGTGTGAGGAGAGTTGTGTGTGATAAAGGAACAGAAGGAGCCTGTTGGCTGCAGAGCGTGAGTGTGCTAGAGGCAGATACTGGAGGAAATAAATGACATGCAGGCCACAGCCCAGCACACAGTTTTCACTGGGCGCCATTGCTGATGGCTAAACCTGACTGTGTGTCCTCCAAAACTCATTAATTAACTTAAAAGGACCAAAATTCACCCCCAGAAAGGATGAAAGTGCCTGCAAAGTCCAGAGATGTTTAAGACATAAGAATACCATTTATGCAGTAATTTTGGCTGTTAACTTACAGAAATTAATAATTTCTTCAACATGCAGTCCAGCCTGCATGCAGAGAAATAGAAGGATCCCATTAAGAGGCAGCTTTGTGAAGAGGAAGCTTTGTGAAGAGGAAGCTTTGTGAAGAGGAAGCTTTGTGAGTATTGTTTTTAGCTGGAGGAGCGGATATAGACAGGGCAGTGGTCTCATGGCTGAGTTTGCCTTTTGGGGCTTTATTCGAAATCCTCACAGCTTTAAGGAAATAAAAAGAATTAAGATATCTTTATCTGTTTGCCTACAACTCAATCTGATTATACATGTGTTGAACTGGAAAGAATTAATAGAAACTGCTAAGCTGAGTCAGGTAGACTACATAGCCAATTTACTCATCTACTGTCACTTGCATATGGAGATGAGAGACACTGCATTCTTAATCCATCGGATTAGCATGATGTCAATCCAACCTCTACTGCTGGAACAGCTTCAACTCTTCTCGAAAGACTTTCCAGGAGGTTCAGGAGTATTTAAGGAAATTTGGATTTGGACCAGAAGGCCTGGGTCACAGTATCATCTCATCTCAAAGGTGTTCTGCATTGACCAATTAAGCTCTTCCATATCAAAGTTGTGCCTTGGTATGCAGTTGTGTTCAAACTGCACGCTCCCACAAATCGGTAGCACGAAGCTGCCCAAAATGTGTTCATATTCTGAGACTCCTGGCTAAAGCCAAACCCAGAGTTGTGAGCTGTATTGCCAGACATTGAGGCAAGGTGCATCACTGCAGAGAGCACATCTCCACCTCTCTAGAGTCCTGTGGCGGAGTGTTTTTAAGCCACTGCACCAGTGATGTAACATTTGGATGCAGCTAACTTTATTCTTAACTTGTTACATTGATCTGTACATGAATCCGCCATCCATTTTTTTCAGCATGCTTTGCAGTATGCTGTGCAGTGATTGTCTGAAATATTACAGCAGTGGATAGAAGCAGATGACATTCTACATGTTTTTTTTTTTTTTTTACCAACATTCATGTGTATGTTTTACACACGAATGTTCAACTGCACTACTGGAAAGAAACTGACAAAATGGTATTTCGAGGACAATGAAATACCAACTTTCAAGTCGGTCTACAACAAAACCTAAACATGTTGCCTTACAACATGTTACTATTAACGATGTATTATGATACATCCCTTAGCATGCTGCTTTGCTTTAAAACTGCATTTAAATCTAATGCCACACATGTGGTGGGTGGAAAGGAAGTTAAAATAATGATACAACCATTACTCCTTTGCCTTGAAATTAAGTGAGTAGCTGTTACAGCTCATTATTCTGTGTAAAGAGACAAGAGGATTGTTTAGAGCAAGTAATTTTAACATGTTTTAATACAGTAACATCTTGACCAATTAACATTTTGTACTGACAAAAACAACAGCAAGGTTATGACTGAGCTCAATTTAATATCTAAGAAACATTATGCTCACAAACAACACCTGTCATCGCTTTAATGTTCTGGCTTGCAGACCCACTATTAACTATTTATCATCAATGTGTATAAACCTTCTCCTTGGGCCTCAACCCAGGATTGTTCCTTATCCTAAAGCCTATAAAATCTGTCCTGTAGTCCTAAGGCAACAATTATTTCAAACAGAAAAGCTGAATGAGATAAATGGCCTCTTTACTTGTTAATTTTCAGAAATCTCCCCAATTTTTCTTGTAGACAACCTTAAGAGTTCTCACTCTATTTACTATATTGCTAATAACCAGCCAGATGTTCACCTATCCATGCGGCACAAAAGTGTCTTTAGATATTTTTAATTTCCGTTCATACTTTGAAGATTGTTAGGTTGGGATTATATTTGACTGTTAAATTTGAAGGAATAGGCGAATTCCCACCAGAACTGCTCACACAGTCCCTGGATTGGACCATTATTTACCCTTCAAGAATAAATGGTACCTCACAGTATAGATAATCAATAAATGTATTAAAATTGATCAGGATATAGTCTTAAAGAAAGTGATTAGTTGCATTTCATGATTAATGTGCAAACATTCACATAATAACAAACATTTATCCAGTTATTCTCTTTTTTTTCCTGGTTTTCCGATTTGTTCCCTGTTGTTTTCCATCTTCCAACAGTAATGATGGCAAGCAGTTTATTTCTCATTAATTTCTGTATTTAATAATCATTAGCAGAAGAAATTAGATTTAGGGGTTTCTTGAGGTTATTGGCAGTTAAATACCTTCATTAATTTTTACTTTCTTTCTTATCTCATATTTATTATTACTGTAAAAGCAGCACCAAGTTCCTCATGGAAGACGGTGAAGCATTGAACGGCTAACGAGACGGATATTTATCCAAATAAATGGTGACATCATGCCAAAATAAAACATACCACCGTGATTTATTTATAACAGACGGGTGTGCAAAAAACAAAACAACAAAAAAACTCTGCCTGAACATTATAATTTCACAAAAAGCGAACACAGGTTATTTGTTTTTACAGCTTGTTACTGTTACCCTCGAGGGGCTAAGAAACTATTGTGGCTAATTTGAATGCATTGAAATGACAAGACAGAACTATTACCGGGTTTGCAACATTAATTTGTATTGCCTTAAATTTCCCCCTTTGGCACTTAAAGCAAAACTAAAGTGTCATATTAGTGCAATTGTAACAAATAAGTGTTTAGCAGACTGTGTGAGCGGGGCGAGTTTATTATTGCAAAAACTACACATCTGCATTCATGTCATATTTATCACATTCCTTTAAGATTTATCCACAGCCCATGAAACCCAGTCTTGTAGACGAGTTCTCGACAATTTACTCGAAGTGTGTAATACATCCTGACGTTTAGCAAGTTGGTGTTTACAGCATTAAAAGGCTGCTTTCAGCCACATTACACAAGCACATCTCTTGAAGTGGATGTGTGGCAGAGGGGTTAATGAATTTTCTCTCTGCTGTGCTGCAGAGGAGAATTATCTAGTGAAGCAGGAGGTGGCTGTCTCTCTGTCTGAATGTCAACAAACACTGGTGGGTTCTTCCACGAATGACAAGAAGCTGTTAAACCTCTGACTAACCAGTATTTGGTAAAAATGTAATGATCTGTCCCTCAAAGATTCATATTGTTCAAAGTTCCCTTTATTGGGACACATTTTCTGCATATTTTAGCCATTTTTTTGCCTTTCTGTGTAGATTTAGCACAGGGGACTGCAACTTGCGGCTCCAGAGCCACATGTGGCTCTTTACATACAAAATTAGAAAAGGTTTTAGTTAAAAAGGCAACTAGAAAAGGTGGCTTTAGCAGTTTTTTTGTATGTTTTTGCACAATATCAGCATAGAGTTCCTGCAACAGAACAGCACCAATGACACAATGCTTTTAAAAGTGATTTAATGTTTCTCAGCTTCAAACTATGTGCTTTATATTTCGGATACAAATTAATGTTAGCTACTCAGGTTGGATCAGGTTCAGATGCAATATTTATGGGCCAGGTTGGGTTTTATAGGCCTGATCTAAACTCTACAACTATTGCAATCAAAACATTTCAAGTTCTCTTCCAAAAATAATTGATAAAAAAATAGTTTAACCCATTATGTCACAGATTACATATTTTATCAATTCTGAGTCGTCTCTTAATCGCTGCTTGCACGTTTTGACAATAGTACAGAACAAAAAGTACTGAAATGTACGCAGTGCCTTAGTGAGCTCCATGGTGCTTCATTTTCCTCAGAGGGTTTTTAGTGTCTAAAAGCATCATGAGTCGTAGCTTTATATCAAAACATGTAAAAGTGAAGTAGTAAACAAACAGATGTCTGTATTTGTGGTTGTTAATCCCTTTATAAGAACACGACTTTCATCTTATTTTACACATCATTAGTCTAACTATGTGTCTCCAGGGTCTGTGGTAAAGTGCAGGTAAATCCCCATAATTGGGAAATTAAGGTAAAGCAAAACTGTAACTGTTGGGTGGTGCAATTCTTAGCACTTGCCTCTCAGCAAGAAGCCAGGGCTTTTTGTGTGGATTTTCTCAATCTGTGTGCCTTACCTGCCTTCAGGTACTCCGGCTTCCTTCCAAATTATTGACACTATGGTGTCTCAGTCGTAAACATTTGCAGTATCTCCTCAAGCAGGACTGACCTGTTTTCATCTTCATAGGTCATTTAGTGGAAGGAGGATTTAAAACAGTCAAGATCTCTTTAGACAGGTTCATACTGAAGACAGGTGAACACTTACATAATTTCTTTCAATAAACTATGCAACAAAAGAATGTTAGAGACATTCATGTTTTATTTGGCAGATGAACTTTTTGGAGATCAATCACTTGACCCTTTTTTTGTCTCAAAAAGTTTAAGTGACTATTTTACTGAATCCAGCATCACAGTGAAGGTGCCTTGCTTGTGCCAAAGACAGAAAGCCTTTTTTCCTTCGCCATCAGGGTTGTCATAGCAATACTGACTGATGTATCCATAATGTTTTACATTTTAAGGATAGAGGTCTTAAACATAAAATGTATACAAAAAGGAGATGAAACCTAACTCTTATCTACATTTTAAAAAATACATAAAATAGATGATGATGGCTAAGGCTAGTTTCCTTTTGCTGCTGTTCCTTGCATTTTGAAGCTCCCCTTGAAACTAATTCCCCAATCTTTAGTTTTGGGTCAGGACTTTTCAGTTACAGATAAATGCCTAATATACTAAATAATAAGTTAGTTTAATAAATTTAAAAATTTTAGAGGTTTAAACAATGTTGGAAAACATTTAGGCAAATGTAAAAAAATCTCTTGAATTTTGGTGAATCTAAAATAATTAAGGGCAGTATGCAGAATCTTCAACTCGTGTAAGCAAAACAAAATACTCTTGTGTTCCAAAAATATTTTAAATAATTTGATTCAATCTAAGACAGTTTAATCAAAACAGTTCATCAGAAAAAACAACAAATCCTACAACATGTTTGTGCGTTCATGAATGGCCGTCTTGTACCTGACCCTCTGAGAGGACAAATTATTTTTTTTTACACAAAAGAATAGAAAGAAAAAAAGGTTCCCTCAGGAAAGTGTGCCTTGTCAGGGAGAGAAATCCACCAATACATTGCGGATGAATACAGACTATGCAAAACTCAAAGCATCCATTTTTGGAGAAAGAAAAAGTAAATCTCCAGCTCACCATTCAATTCCTTTAACAATAAAGATGATCCATTCTTTAGAGAGGACTTTGTTTTGGCAAACCAAGGACTCGGGTTAATGTTCCTGAATGGACTATCATTTGTAACTGTCGGCAGTAAACGGTACACATGGCTGGTTGTACACAGGATGGCTGCAGCACTTAAACCAGAACAAAACAACCCTGATTGATGCTGCTGCTGCTGCTCATCTTCCCCATGATACACCCACAGTGACGACGGGTAATGCTCCCATCGCTCCATGCATCGCACGCTTATTGTTGCTTGCTTTGGTAAACAATAATTTGACTGTAAACTCAAATCTTTCTGCAGCCTTTGTCGTCACAGTTTTCCTCACCTTATTCTTTGAGAATGTGATTGCGATAAAATTAAATGGTGAAATCTATGCATGCAATGCTGGCCTTGCATAACAGGTAACATAATTCTTTCCATTTCCATGCTGCATCTCTTCTTTTTTTAAGTTGTTTTATTTATTTTTCCTTTATTTCTTTTTACTTACAGTAAAATGGAGATTTAAATAAAGAGAGGCGTAGGTGTCCCTTAAAATAAACATTTAGGAGGAGCTTGATGTTGTCTGTTTGGCTGATGAAGGGAAGGAAAGGAAACCCTGTTGGGCTGATTACAGGTGCGAGCAGAACAGAAGAAAGAGAGTAAAAATAAATTGTGAATAATGTTTATTGCCGGACTCCTAATGCCTAGCTGTTTAATACCGACCTAAATCCCTCAACTTCTCGTAAAAACTTCAACAATTTCGCAGCCGAGTAATCTTCCGATTTAATAACCTTAAGCTTCCCGAGCTCCATAAATCTGACGTTCTTACGCCTTTCCTCCCCAACCTCGTCCCTCCCCTCCTCCACCCCCCTCCGTCCTCCCTCATTCTGAGCCTCTGTGCATTTTATCTCCATAATAGCACAAAGCAGAGCGAGCTGCCTCGAAAGAAGAGATAAGGGAAATTCCTGCCCGTATTTTAATAGCTTCGCTCAGCTATCTCTTCCTACCAACTCCTCAGGAGCTGCCAGCCAGCACACTCACCTTGGACGCAGCACCCAGAGGAGAATCCTACAGAAAGGCATGGCTGCTGAATGCCTGCGCTCCCTCTCTCTCTCTCTCTCTCTCTCTCTGTGTGTGTGTTACAAAAAGTGTTTGTAACATTTCTGTACATGTCTGTGGGTTAAAGTATGCCTGAATATTTGTATGGATGCCCATTTGTGTCAAAAAATGCATCTGAACCTGTGCCTACTTTGTATAGAATAATGACGGAGTGCAAGCTGCAGCAGCTGAAGAAATCTGTCACAGGGAACAACAATGGCCAAATACCAGATTTATAAAAGGAACAATCTGTGTGTGCAGCTAAACTGGATAAACAACTTTTACTGCAGCTAAACGCAAAATAATACAGCTAACTGATATCTCCATCAGCTACATAATACATAGCTTTTCAGATATTTTCTTTAAAAAAAAAATCTTAACAAAAACAATGCTGAAATATTTAGCCCTCTGTGCTTTGAAACATTTTTTAAATGTTAAAATCAGTGGTGATATCAAGAGTTTACAGTGAAGATAGAATTGCAATCTATTGGATATTTATCACTCACCAATATACTAAACTTTAGCCAAAGTCAGTCAGTTTAACAAAAACAATTTGTATTATGAGGATACAGCAATTTCTGCCATTAGTTAGTGGAAACTGGGATGCTGCTGTTAGGCTTTCATGCTGGTTAATCCAACCTTACAGATCCAGAAGCAGCTGCATTCAAAATGTCTTTACGTCACATTGCCTGGTCCTCTGCTACGTGACAATATTTGGTTCTGGTTGTATTTTATTCATCGTGGCCAGGAAGAAACTGTTAATATTTTATGATCTTTTAACTTTTTGTAGTTTTTATTTCTTCGCTTTTCCATCAGCGGATCCTGAGGAAATACATAACTTGGTTAAACCTAACTTTTATTAAAAAAAAAAGATGCTTTATTTTTACATTTGTTAAAGCTGTCTCTATGTCTTGACAGTATTGTATGAGACAAATAATCTGTGAACAAATAAAGCTCCTCTGCATTGTCCCACTACTAACCACAGCTCAGTCAAAAACAACCAACCTGAGCCGACAGAAGGGTCTTAGCGCTTTCAATCACTCTCATGTATGTGTTGCTCACAGACATCTCTTTGCTTTCTGCTAAGCTACAACTTGTCCCCATCAGCAGAGCCTGCCATGAATGCTCAGGCTATAGTTAGCATGGCCACCCATGATGGTGGAGAAACTGCTTTCCTGGGACAGTAAGTTGTTTTTCCACAATTAGCTTATAGAGCAATATGTACACGAGGATGATTGACAGCGCTCGGAGTTTCCTGCCTTCCTCATTTAAGCTAGTTTTGGTGGCACTTGTATTTTATTTCAACAGTGCAAATTAAATGCATGATTGTTCCCATTTCAGCGCTTTGTGCGTAATTGAAACACAGCCTAGTAAAATAATTCCCCCATCCAAACTATGGACATTCTTTTTTAAATGGCTATTAAAGGATGTTATGAAATTTTTTCAGCCCAGACTAATCTGTTGAAAACTTATTTTTAGCCTATCTGTCCTGTCCAAATTTACCCTGGACAAAGATGTTAAGTCAGGGCTGCTTAGCCCGTTTGATGAACCCTAACCCTGCTCAGACATCTACTGTGGCTCCTAAAAGCCTGGTGAAATGTCAGGTTTCATGATGTTAAAAAATTAAACTTGGATGAATAAAACAAAAACAAAATGTGTGTGTATTCACTAAGACTTTTCTGAAACACTTTTTGACTCTAATTCTAACATTCAGTCTTATTAGGTACACACCTAACATTAATTATAATAAATCATACCATTCGGTGGTCTGAGAAGGATTTTTCTAACCCTTTTTTAAAAATTTGCAGTTATATCTGCTGGTTACGAAGAAGGCTGGACATAAAGTAGGAGTAACTCTTATGTTATGGTGAATTTCAAGTTGGAGTCTGTTGGCAACTCATTGTGGACATGTAGGGAGGTGTGCAGTCTTCAGCTGGGTCTGTGCAGATGTCCTGTACCATCGTGGATTTGTTGGTGGAAAAATGACCCCCAGTGACAGTGATAATTTTCTTTGATAGGCCTACTTAGCCGGATTGGAGTTATCTAGTTTTAAGAGTCAGTGACAGAAACAGTAGAGTTACTTCATTTCTGTGCTCTTAAGGGTCAAGTCCGGATCAAGGTAAAGAGTATTTTCTCCCAACAGATTGTGCCACTAATGGTGTTGCTACCTTCAGGGGCCACTTAGCCTAAAAATGGCTCCTGTTTTGGAGACTGGGAACTTAAATCAGTTTAATCTCCTGCACTGAGAAATTAATGAAATCATCAGAGACAAAATTGTGTTTTCCATTTTAGGAGCCCCGTCTAATGTTATTATCTAGAGTGGCTCGCAGTAGGCGGGAGGAGAGTGACCTGCTAAAGGAGACTTTAAAATGAATGCAAACAGCTGAGCTCAATGGTATTCTAAAAAGTGACATCATATAGCACATCATAAAAATGCAATTTAATTTTAAATACCGAAAAAAGGCTAAAATTTTCTTTAAAATAACACCTTTCTGACGACGTATGACTGAACAGATATGACTTTTGGAGTTTTATTTGCTGTAGATGACACAGACTTTATTTACCTTGGCTAATCAAAACTTCAAAAGGAGGTTTTAAATCCTATCACATTGCTTTTATGTATGCCTGCCAAAAATGTGATCATCACACAAAAGCCCACATGTTCTAGTGAGTTTTAATCCATCTGAGTCAATAGACATAAGGTGTTTGTGAACGTTGGTGTCTTCGGTGTGGAGAAATTCCCTAAAACAGCTGGTGAATCTTTTGGAAGTGGATAAAGTTGATCAGGCTCACAGCAGGAAGTGTGGGCTGTTGGATTTTGATAGGCTGGTTGCCAGTGAGTGACAGAGTGAGGCGCTCACATGCTGCGATGACACCCAGCCCCAGACAGCGATGCTGCAGGACAGTGTGTGTGTGTTTAACACTTTGTACGTTCAAAGGAACCCATGATGGTTTTTGCAACAAGTGTTGGCATAAGTTTTTAATGAAAGCAGGTTTTTTTGTACATTTGAAGCATGTTTGTGTGCATTGGTTATAAAATGGACACAACTTTGTTTTTATGGAAACACAGAAGCCTGTTTTAAGCACGCACATTTTATTTTTAGAAATGCACCCATAAAGATTTTACTGCCCAGTAAAAACTCCCATCTTCCTTTGAGGTCTGACTTGCAAATATGCAGCTTGACTACAAAATCTGACATAATTTTTTCCAACTATTGTGAGAAAATGTATTTATCCAAGCACTCATAAAGTGAAAATCACTCTGTCGGGCTTATTTGGCACTTTGCACAAGATGAGAGCCAGTGTCATAAAAGCTCCATCAATGTGTCAAATTCAACTTGCAAAGTTTAAAACATACCTAACATACCTAAGCACAAATGCTTAGGATGAAGGAAGCAATGTTATCAATTTATCTACTTTGATATATTTATAAATTTTTCAGACTCCTCTAGTGACGTTTTTCAAAAAAATCAACTAGTGATAAATATAGTGACTGTTTTTCTGTGTTGTTTGAGACTTTTATGGTAACAACACTCTGCAGCCTTTCTGTCCTCAGTGAGCAGCGAGAGTTGCAACCATTAACTCCTTCTGCTTCCTCAGTGCTGCAGTCAGTCTCACAAAGTCATCCGTTCAACACCTTTACCTTCGCTAATAGTCAGAGCAGAGGAGACCCATTTCACTTTGTGTCCACATTGCAAATAAATCCAACATTTCTAAAGCTGAGTAACGCTATCGATCAATGCTTGCCAGTCGACATGGCAACACTCGCTACTCCAACTCCTGTCTCGATTCTGGGTGGGAGCGCTGTGCTTTTCTACCCAGTTTGATGAAGTTGCACCAAGCCATACCGCTGCAACCAACAGAAAAATTCAACTCCCTAAGTACCGTTTGACCGAAGAGGCCAGTAGTGACGAAAATACACGAAAATGTCAAAATTTGCACAGAAACAAAAAGATAGAGCCCCTAAACAACTTATATAGTTAAAGATATATAGTTTTACTTTAATCTGGCTCAGTCTTGTCAAACTTTCATACAATACTTATACCACTGGAACCTTAAGAAATATCCAGGTCTATCTTAAGTAAATATGGAAAAAGCTTTTGTGTCTTATGTATAACCAGATTCTTTTTCTGTTCATATTTACTGTTAACCTTCATTTAATTCAACTGTTAAAGGTCCTTCTAGGGATGGGAGCTGCGAATCACTCTTTGCTTTAAACACTGTGATGCAGGCATCAGATTGTTTTGATCTATTTTTATTTTATTTGTCTCTATCAAATAGGATTAAATAACTAAATAAATGATCACCCACCATCTACATCCCATTCTAGCTTTATTTACTTTCGACTAGATGTTTTTAGCTTTCTATAATTTTGTAGGAATAAAAAAAAGAAAGGAATTAAGCCAAGCAAGAAAAATAAACAAAACAGAAGGAATTGAGTAAGGATTAAATGCTGTCACTATTTCTTAGAGCCCAAAAATACATCATCTCTGTCTCCCTCTGTCTGGTTTGGCAGCCTCCTCTGGCAGTTTTGGGTAAAAAAAGTGACTCAGCTCTTATGTAATAGTCATTTGCAGCTTTCTACAGAGGCATTTGTGAAGATTTGGTTAAACAAAATTGGAATATTTTTAGGAGGACGTTTCTGCTGGACAAAGGTGAGAGCGAGAGATTTGATGAAAGGAGGAATAGCTTAACTGTTTCTGTTGAATCAAGTAGCATGTGTAAAATCAGTCTTTTTCTAACCCATTTCAATTTAAAAGCCAGGCACTGGTCAGATATCTGCTGTTTAACATGAATCCTCAGCATTCCCAAGTTGTGATTTTTTTTTTTTGAAGTACTTTTCACCACTTAGTTGTTTATTTAGACCTGTTAAGTTGCCATAATTAATTAACCCCCTCCCTCCACAAACACAATTACACACCTGTATGCATGTGTCATGCAGTTAAGGGGCATCATGTCTTGATATCTTTTTACAATCTTTCGCTTGAAGGGCATTTCTTAAAGGCACCAGTCGGCTTTGAACAATGACTTGGCTGGTTAGAAACTTAACTTTGATCACTTTCGGCATCCCGAATTTTAAATAAAATAAATCAGCAGACAGTTTGAGAAAAAATGTGGAAAACTTGTCTTAGATTAAAGAGTAGCGATGAAATGTGTGCTTAGAAAAACTTTAACCACGATGTGTGAATTTTCTGACATGTGGTGAACATTTCAGTACTTACTAATATGAATCTATTTTAAAGATTATGCTTGAAATGTTCAAAACCACATGAAGGACACACACCAGCCTTCATGACAGTCACGTTAGCATTATCTGCAACCCGTCCCGCTAAATAAGATGGATGGCCTGAGGAGATATGGGAAAAGAATACATATGAAAGCTTATTGTGCACATATGGTCCATTAAGCCCTTTCCTGCTTGTTTTTATGGCTGGTTTAATCTATTTTAATCTGTCAGAAAATCAATTTGTTCACGTCGCTGCCAGGTTGCAGAGTGGAGCACTCCATCACTCGTCCATGGACCTTGCCTGCCTGAGTTCGGCATTGTTCTGGATGCTAGTCATCAGAAAAAAAGCTATACAGAGATAAATGAGTGCACTGATGGATGGACAGAGCGACAACGATGGAAAGAGACTGAAAAGGTAGGCTACAAGTTTCTGTGAAAGAGGGCGGAAAGAAACATTGATAGACAAATGGGGAAAAAACTTCAGAAGAACTAAAACAGACCGATAACCAGGATCAGATGTTTTAACGATGGTTGTTTCAATTTATTAAAAAATAGCACAATAAATATTAATGCACATTTACATGTGAGATTATAGCCAAGTGTCTAATTTCCATAGTCTTGTTGTTAGGTTAATGTTAAAACACAGATAATAAAAACAAGGATGATAACTAGAGGAGAACCAATTTATTGGCCTGTTGATTTCCTCAGTGATCGGCCGATATGTACATCTGAAGCCGATCTTATACCCTGAATTTTTAGCAGCAGATGTCTAAAAGTCAAACACTACCCTCTTCTGCTTTGCTTTAATCCTCTGATTCGTGAGTGACTGACTATACAGTCTTCCATGGCTCGGTCTTTTTTGACCCGGGTTACAAGCAATGTGTTTTTCTTGCTACTTTTGTCATTTTTATTCAAAACAATGTTTTGTATAATACTTTCTACAGTGTTTTATTTCTCACAAGAATTATTTCATGTTTGAAATATTTTCATTTTTAACTTTTTAAAATGTTTTTAGAACAATTTGTAGAACATTTGTGACAATTTGTAGAACATTTTTAAAACAAAATGACAACAAAGCAATTTTATAACAGCAATGATGAAATGTCAATAATGGACAATGTCAACATCCATTATGTGTGTGGGGGCACGGGGAGACATAACACAGCTGAATAAGGAAGATATGTGACCACAAAACTCACAAATATTTACAATTTAACCAATGTTGCCATTTTTGGCTTTTCAATAGCCAGTTTTGAAAATGCTTTCTAAATTGAAAGAAAAGTGAAACGAGTCTTATGTTGAAATTGCAGTCCAAGTATGAGATGCATGTTTGGAAAAAAGTGGTGTTTCTGAGCAGTATTGAACGATTGCCCCTCGAGTCTGCCCTCGCTCCCTGGGATTTTTTCGAATAAATTGCTGCAATAGCCATGGAACCGAGACAGAATTGTAATATTTTAATGTGCTGTCCAAGCTAAGCCTTTCGTGTTTTTGAAGTATTTGACAATGATGACATGATTTAGGATTTTTATCACATTTCATGCTTGTTTATAAATT
Source organism: Alfaro cultratus (assembly GCA_903066825.1). Classification (NCBI taxonomy): domain Eukaryota; kingdom Metazoa; phylum Chordata; class Actinopteri; order Cyprinodontiformes; family Poeciliidae; genus Alfaro; species Alfaro cultratus. The sequence goes on along the minus strand of CAEFZX010004886.1, from coordinate 23,441 downwards.
AATTCAATTGATTTTAAAATTGATTTTCTAGTCGATGACGAACTTATTATACAGTATGTCATATGAGTGGCAACTATGGCATTCAAACATAACTTGGTTTTCTCTAAGGCTAAATTTAATTCTTTTCATGATTCCCTGCTGTCTCCCCTCACAAAATTGAGTCAAATATGACCCTATATTTTTTAACTCTTGTACCAGTTCTATTTTGTTTTGGATAAAAATACTGAAATCACTTAGTCTTTGTCTTTTCTGGGAAAATCATACCCACAGTTTAGCATATGTTAAGATGCAAGTTTCTTAGACCTGTATGTTAGGCTTGCCAGTGAATACCAGAAGGATTCAGAGAAGATCTGGTCAGGTGAGACCTTTACCATTACCATTAGCAAGCTCTTTTGCAAGAACAAGATTCACTTGTCAGAATTGTTATGTCCTAACAAACAGCATCAGCATCCCCACAGGCAAAACCAGAGGTGGAATCAATTAGGATTTAGTGCTGTCTTCTGGTAAGGGTACAGGAGTTTACTGCATTGAACAGGGTCTGTATGGGATGGACAGAACACTGTATGCATCTGTATACTTCATGTTGAGCTTAAGGTCAGTTTTAATGTTTGTCACAAAAAACAGAAGTATGGAATAAAAATGTCTTTTAGTGGGTACATTTATGTACATTGAGATTTTTATTTATTTTTTGAGTCTTTTGGTGGTTGATGTGTAAACAGAATATTTAATTTCCATGAATTGCAAGCAAAACCAAAAGGAGAAACTGCTTCTGCAACCTCAGATCTACATCCTTGCTCTGAACTGGTGATTATCTTAAGTTGAGCAAAAGTCAAAATAAGTCCTGTTATTTCTCAAAAGCCTTCAGTGTTAAGAAAGCTAACTTGACAGAACGACTGAAAGCGGAAAACATATTTTCAGCAATAATCTCTGGATTTAGAAAGGGAACGAGAGATACCTGGGTTAAGGAGGTTTGGCTAAATCCATTACACCACTGCTGTAGGATTATTAACATAGCCAGGAGTAACTGGAACCAATAAATACCCATATGAAGACATTGCAGGGGCAGTGAAATGTGTCACTTCCACTTCTGATAGCACAGAAAGAAAGAAAAACCATTAAAATGGCATTTATTCCTCAGCTTAGCAAGAAGAAAAACTCTATCTCATGGAGTTTTTTTTTTAAAGGCAGGGAGGCTATTTTCCCCTTGAGCTGCTTGAAAAAGGAATACGCCTTATTAGCCCCTGCGACACACAGAGCGTTATTTGGTTATGCAGTGAAGCCTTAAACAGTGTTGGCATTTAAAGCCACCTCGTCTTCCCATCTCACTGAGTGATTACCTCTGTCAGGACTTCAACAGAGCATGCAGGACACACACAAATGCACCAAAACAGGCAAGAACCTAAGAACATGCAGACATCCCTGTAAAAGCCATGCACATGCACACACACACGGAGCATTTAAACACCTGTCCCCTAAAACGCCTGAGAGCTCTTATCCTGCCTCTGTGCTGCACCTCAATGTGCAGTAATTCTGGAGAAAGACCTCTTTAAGATTCGAGGCCATAAAAAAGAAACGCAGTCAGAGACATTAAATGGTTGCTGTGGGTGCTGGGACGCATCTGCAGCTCAGAAAGGAAATATTCCTACCATTATCTTAAGACTCGATTTGTAAGCAACAGGGAAAGAGTTGCTTGTTAAAATGTATTTGCTTTGTGATGCAAATATAGTAAATTTTATTGTGTAAGTGAAACACATTGAACACTGTTCTTTTGTAACAAAGAAAAATAATGGAGCTGAAATAACGCTGCATCGTTTATGGTTTGTGTTCAAACGTTGGAAGCTTTTGGCTTGTAGCTCCTCTACAGCTGCTCTACTCCTCGAATGTGACAACACTCGTATTCAAGAAATAAACTCAAAGGTGGATGAAGAAATTTAAGCCGTAACTGTTGGGATGCTGATCTACTGGCTAAACTTGTCTCAATTAAAATGGCATCAAAAAGTGAGGAAAAAGCTGGAAAGGAGAAGCTGAGAATATTACACTTCACCTTTCTCCCTGTTCTCCATCCAAGGACATCGAATGTTTAATTTAAGATCAGACAGTAGCATTTTAATGGATTTCCATTGGAAATACTAATAAACAACCAGCAAGGACAGAAAACCAAGATGGCATTAGACGGAGAGGCAAAGCATGACAGCTGTTATTGTCTAGTGTTGTGCATACTGCACTGTAGCCCTAATCATTTTCTAACATATTATTCAGACTGGATTTAGGATGACATATTACAGTAATTTAGCTTTTTTTTGGTGTAAAAACACCTTAGCCATGTGCCTTAAAAGATGATTCATTTGGCATCTTGCAAACACAAATGTTTAAGGAAAAAAAAAAACCTTTTCATAATTGTATTTGAACTTAATAAGAAATTAAGTTCAATTACAGTTAGCTGCTTTCAGATTTCATCAGATTTTATTGTCAAATTTAAACATCTTCAGCATGCATCCACCGGGTAAGAGGAGGAGGAGAACAGCCTGGACAGAGTGTTAACATTGTTTTGTCAAGGCTCAGTTTACTTTCGCTGGCAGGATCTGCAAAATCCTAAAAAAAAAAAAAATCTTAAACAGAACTTGTCTGACAACATAAACCAGGCGAAAAGATCTCAAAAAGCAACACGTTATACACATATGCCAAGAAATGTTAAAATACTTTAAGAGAGAACTTTTTCAAGCCACTCAATTCTTAATTGCGCAGAAAAATACTGTATGGTTTTCAAACATGTATTGTGTATTTGGGAACTGAAACGTTGATGGGAGACTGTACCACCTTCAGGCAACTTTAAATTGTTGAGTTTATTCATGTAGACCTATGTTGGTTTGTTTTTCTTAACTCATACAGTATTTTACTATTTTAAAACAGGATTAAAAAACTTAATTTCTTCACACAACTTTTTTACATCTATTGTAGAAAATATATATGATTTCAGACCTTTCTAAGATTAGATTACAGTTATTACGTTAAATGTCTATAGGGAATAAAACTGTGAAATTATATAGGTAATCTGCACTTATTGTGTTGTTACTCTAGGTGAATGATTTAAGGTAGGATTATATATTTAACGGTTTGCCCATAGCAGTCTCTAATGTAAAAAATAATTGACTCTAGATAGTTTGGGAGATCACTGTTTATGTTTAAATGGTTTCTACATTCATTAAAGTTTTCTCTGTCAGTTTGAGAACTTGAAAAGATTTTTCTCATCTCTCTGGTGTATTGTTATGTGACCTTAAAAAATGACTTCATCATATTACACTTAAGTGAACTCTGGTTAGACACAATAAAGAAATGGAAAGCAATAGCGCCCCGGGTAAGACGAAAACTATGCTGAGAGCAGTACTATCATTAGCTGTCAGATGAAAGAGATTGTTCCTTTGAAACAGGGGGCCCTGCTCCATATGATTTATGCTTATTTGCACCCTCATATCCATGCAATTCATCCATCTCTTTTTTTCTTTATGCATTTTTCCCTCTCAAGTCTACTTCCTTGAGGCATACATTTTCTCCTCTCCATTCACATGTCAGTTTCTCCCTCCACAATCCTTTCCCTGCAGATTTATTCAAGAATACAAATGAAATCCTCTCCTACTTTTGACTTATATTAAACGCCTTCATTTAAAGGGAGACTTGTGAAAATACTCGCACAGAGAAGATGTCAAGCCCCAGGGTCCTTAACATGCAGCATGTAAACTCAGCTTTGTCCCCGTACTCAACATATGTGGCCTGACCTGTCAGAGGCCTGGATAAACAAAATAAAAGCTTCCCGCCATTACTGACGTGAGGACATTTTGTACATCTTTACATTTGCTACTGTCCTGCAGTAGCAAATGTAAAGATGTACAAAATGCAACATTTTAAGATGTACAAAATGCAACATCACAAAGCCAACTTCAACATTTGAGAAAAGGAGGACAAGTAGGCCATTACCTTCTGATAAGCAAAACAAAGATACAACTCCACTTCCCGGAGAAAGAAAAACAAACTTAAATAAAATAAACAAGAATACAACCAAAAGCATATTGATAAGTAATTATAAGGTAAAGCTATTATAGGACAGTGGATCATCAGGGTGGCTTCATCAAGTTTGGTTTCTGAAAATAAAATAAAATCTTTTAGTTTTCACATCATATAAACCAACTCTGTCACCATAGATAAAATTGTTCGGTCTTCGGAGGCTGTTATTTTTGCCATTTTATATGTTAAATGTTATATCCATCCAGTCGTCTATAGTTGGATTGTCATGTTCTTTTTATTTACTATTCATAAACCTTTTACATTTTGTAATGTTACAACAAACCTTATGTGTATTTTATCAGGATTGTGTGTACAGCCCAACACAAAGTGCAAAGCACAACACGGTGCATAATTGTGAAGTGGAAGTTTCCTCTAACAGGTTTTATTAAAAGATTACCCTCTCTGGCAAGATTCCCCATTCTGCTGTAAAAAGCGTCCCCACAGCATTATTGTGCCACTGCCATGCTTCATTATAGGGAACGGTGTGAGCAGTATTAATTGTCCCCCAGTTTTGAATGTAAGCCAGAACATTCAGTTTTTGCCTCATCTTTCCAAAGCACCTGCTGCCACGTGTTTCTTTTTTAACCACAGATGCCAAATTTGTGGAGTACATGACTAGTAGTCGGCCTGTCAAGATTATTCAGGTTGAGCTGGGGATCTCACTATCGCAAGTGCACTACTTATTGTTGGCCTGTCGCATAAACCCCCCATAAATACGTAGCTGTTCGTAGTATAAGAGAAAGAGGTGCAATTAGTGGGGAATGATTACTTTTGGGGAGGGACAGTAAACTTTTATTCAGGGTTTAGTTCGGTGAGACTTGAGGCAATGAAATGAAATGCCTGCAATTTTCTCCCACCAGTGGAGATTTCACATCTGGGTGGTTGTCCTTCAGAAGCAGAAGAGACAAGATATGATTAAAACTATTCTGATTCACAGTGAGCATTAGGAGAGGAAGGGGAGAATTTTTCCCTTTCATTTTATGTCAGACTTTTAGTTCTGATCATTGAAGATTGAATTGGCCATCAGATTGAGTGTTAAGGGCGTATAATGACATTAAATCAAATGCACCCCTCGGTGGATTTATGAAACAGCTGACTGGGACTTTAAGACGAGGTCTGTGTGAGGGACTGATGAATCGGCGTTGCATTCAGCAGTCAAACAGATGTTGTTCCCCTCCTGTTGCAGAAAAATTCCTATGGTGTCCTGCACGGGACATTTGGCACCCTGATGTCTGCAATTATTCATCCTGAGATGGTTTCCAATAACAAGGGCAGGCAGGGGGCATTTTTTCAGTATATTATCCAGAGAAATGCGTACATAATGCATGGCCCTAACATGGGCACACAGAGCACAAAGTGGCCTCGGCTCAGTGTGCTCCCGCCTGGAGAGCTGATCCAAAGCGCTGCTCAAAGTGCCCTTGGAAAGTGAAAGTATTTGGATGCTGATACAGGCCTGTGGGTGGCGGACGTCAGGAGCTCTTAAAGCTGACAGGTTTTATCGCATTCCTCAGCATGGACTAAGGGCAAGAGATAGAAGAAGATGTGAAATAAACTTTATTGCAAGAAAAGGCTGTCTTTAAATTTTTAGTAGCTCAGAAAGTTTCTGCCAGAGCCATGTTCACAGCGGTGCTCTGTAGGAGAAGCAGCAGGCATTCACTGCAAAGTGTGAGGGGAATATTTTACTTTATCTTCACGCTGCTTCCATACGACATCCAGAGAGCAGCAGCAACAGGGAGAAAATTGAGCAATGGACAAAAAGGGAAACTGAAATAGTATGAAATATCCGCACATCGACACAGCTCCACTTTGAGAAAAGTTGTAAAAGAAGATGACCAGTGTCTTGTGTTTCTATCATCTTTGGTATGCATTTATTAACATTAAACAAGTTCTTTAGCCACAAAATATGCTAAATTAAAACTGTTAGGAAGGCTTGATTGTAGTTCAGTCTGTTTAAACATTTAAAATAAAAATAAATGCTCAGGTTGATGAAGATTCTGATTAGCCTTTGTCTCCTAATGTATTTTTTTTTCAAGCTTCTGCTTTATTATTTGGCCTTCTGTCACCTCGGAACCAGAAGTCACATTAAGGTTTTTTCCCAGCAGTTTTTTCCCCCCCAAATTAAATGGAAATCAAGACAAACAAATAAAATAAACACAAATCTAAACATTTAATGAGTTTGAACATGGATGCCTGTGTTCAAAATCTAGATTTTCTAATTGCATTTTTTAATTGGAAGGTAAAAATGCTCCAATTAAAAATGCTTAAATGACACAGCGGTAAGACAAAATGTTAACGCAGAGAGGTGTAGGCAGATGTTTTTCAGCACTAAAAAAATATTCTTTTAGATGGCTTGCTAGTTTGTTTTGTGGAAACTACACCAAAATGTTTTGCTGCTGATATTTGTGCGGACATTAAAGGATGGTGTGAAGATACACAAACTAATCGGTGTCTGTCGAAGCTCCTGACGCCAAACCAGCACCCTTCAGTGTCAAGTTTGGTTTTAGCTCATAGATGTGCTACAAATCCATGTTGCATAAATAAATATCCAGGCTTACTCCCAGAAGTAACAGTCTGTCCTGTAATCTCCAAAGAATTGAGTTGGAAGTTAACACTAAAACGCACAAGCAGAAAAAAGTGTTTGTACTGTAAACTGCCCTGTTATCCAGAGCATCAGTCCTTTTACAGTAAAATATGAAGGGCAATAATCATTCTCAGCTTATTATTGTTGTCCGTAGGTGTCCAGCTTCTGTCCCCAGCCAGTGTCCTGCCAGGTTGAGATGTCTCTGCTCCAACATGGCTAATTTAAAAGGTCCCACAACTTCCTCAGCATGTCAGTGTTCTGCAGAGACCTGCAGATGAACCTCCATTTGATATAGGTATTTAGAAACGAGGAACAAATTAAAACTTGTAAGATATTGGCCCTTAAGGACTTACTTTGGACACCATTACTGCAGTCATAGAGAACAGAGTTAAGGAGCATATTGTAAATGTCACTCATGTGTCCAGACAGCACTAACATCCTCTTAATTTCTCCCGTTATCTTTACTTGCAGTATTCCAGATGTTTTTGTCCCCATTGCTATAGTTTTAGCTTGCAGTAGTGCTGCCTCCCTCCTGCTACACTGCCCCCTGATGGCGACCTTAGATATAGAAATTAGATTATCTAACATTGCATAATCGGATTTGAAGGTGGCTGACTGCAGTGAGAGACAAGTGGACTGAGTTATACAGGAATAAGTCAGTTTGAAACATTCTCGCTTAATTTAATGTTTAAATTGGACACATGTATATTACATGGAGACAAGCAAACAAAAAGTGTGCACCTTTTTGTTTTAATATGGTGCAATATATTTGAATATATATTAGTTTCAACTTTATTAGTTTCTGCAAACTGGATCCAAATCAATGTTAATTGTATGTGTGTGTAGGAATTGTCATTTAGACTTGATAAATTCAAGCCAAAGACATTTTTTTTAGTACTATACTTCTCAAAGGCAAGTATTACATTCAAAGAGATTATGCTCTGCATAGTTGCTCCTCAAGATTAGAATAATCAACCACCAATTCTGTTTTATTGACACTTTGTTCAGTTGTTTAAATAATTGGCTTATATTCTGCATGATTATGACTGACAATAACACACACTAACTTTGCCGTCATTGAATTGCTAGATGAAACTCTGGAAGGTCAGCAGTGTGGTTTATTAGCTTTCACTCCAATCCCAAGACTTTCTGTTGGGTTGATTTTAAAGTTATGCATTGTAAGCTAAATGCTGCATTAGTGGAGCCTTGGGGAGTAAGGTTTGACATTGATGACTTTGTTAAGGGGAACATATGTTTGAACAGATCACCCCTCTTTAAATATAGACTGGTATTGAATCCCCATGGCCTGAAGGCTGGCGGCAAAGTACGTCTGCATGACATTCTGCAGAAAGAGAGCGGGGTGGGTGGGTCTGTAGGAGTGGATGATGGAGCAAAGACAGAATGGGGTAAGAGAGGACGTCAGTATTAACATTTTAAGCTCAGATTGAAAAAAAATATTGGGCCAATGTGATACATTTGTTCTTTTTGACTTTGAAAATCATGACATCTGAATTTTACTCATAACTTTCCAGATTAACATTTAAAAACCTTGGTCTTTCTTAACTGTGGCTGTTTTTCCGCTTTATGATAGGGTTAGGATCATAAGGTCATTGTTTACAGTGAAATGTGTTGGTGCAGATTAGCTATTAACTTACCCTCTGATTTTTATATAAGAGTAATATGTGTTGAGAAATTGCACTGCAGCAAATGATGAAAATAGAAAGTGGAAAGAAACTATAAAATAATCTTTAAGGACAATTGTTTAACAGTGAAAGGGCAAATAACAAGGATGAATAATTATGCAGGATTGCTTCTCGTAAAAACAATGCTGACTTTTGCGCATGCGGTATTTACATGTTACCTAACTGTTTCCCTGAGATTGCAATTAAGGCACATTTCCGTCAGCATAAACCTTTTCTTCGGAGTCTAGAAAAATTGAGACAATTTTCCAGCTTGAACAGATGGTAAGCACTGAAGTGCCTGTTGACAGGTAGCCTATAGCGTGTTGTTTGGGCTGGCGGTATCACAGGCACAGCAAGAGACATGCATAAAAATAAGGAGAAAACACACACCTATGCACACAAACTCCAGCAGCTTTAAGCCCTAATTGGTGCCCAGAAGGGTTTGAGGGAGATGGAGAATGATATGAAAGAGGAAATCAACATCAAAATGCCGACCAGCTGGTCAACCGCGCAAGCAGAGAAGAAAAAATTCACATTAAATGTTCAGTTTCACTGAGAATAGAAGTGGAGCAAATTGAATTAAAGACACAAATGTGTGACACGCAAGATGAACCATTGAGGTCAAAAGAGAGCAGCATCAACAGAAACCTTTCTTCAAAAGAAATGTACGTCTCATCTGCAGTCCCTGCCTCTTGTTCAAGTTTATAAGCATTTCTCAATCATATTTGGTCATAACTGGATGATAAAATCTTGGGAGAGTATTTGTCAGTTAACTAGTGAGTATAATTTTTATGCATTTCAATAAAGATCACATTAAAAATACAGGAGGGAGTTTACTACGGGAGCATATCTAAGTTTTTTGTTTTTGAAGTTGCTGCTTCAAATCTAAAATCTAGCACAGATAATGTTAAATAATTTTTGACATCCATAAGAAAAATGCAGTTTTGCAGAAAGCAACAGCAGATCAGAGCTTATCAGAGTAACAATCAAGAGACCCCTCAACAAAATAAGCTACAACAGAAAACAAAATATGTCTACTTGTTCATGAAAAGGACGAAATGTGAATGAACAGATTAGAAATGTGCAAAACTTTCTGTACATGATGAGTAGAACAATTATGGCTGAAGGTTAGTTAAATTAGTGTTATGAGGCTTCCTCCAAATGTAACAATGGTCTTCATGGCCAAACACTTTCATTTTAGTTTCGTCAGACCACACAATAGGTCCATAAAAATTAAAGACTTTGTGCCTGAATGCATTTGGAAACTGTAGTCTGAGTTTTTATGCTTGTTTTGGGGTAGTAGCTCTGTCTGTTGCCTTTTGTCGCATGTCTGTAGGACTTGTTTTACTGAGGATAAAGACACTTTTAACGGCTTTAGACGACAACTTCACAATGTCGTTTGCTGTTCAGGATGTGATGTGCACATCTTCCTTCTCAACAAGTTTGTTTCCGGGACATAGAAACAAACTTCCCAAACAACATGATGGGTGAACATTCCTGCAGCTTTTATATTCACATTTGTTCTCTGATTGGGCGTGGCACCTTCAGGCATCTGCAGGTTACGTTTGAGTCATTGCCTTAACATGCATCCGCAATTAAAGATTTTATGTTTTGAAACCATCAGTCCGGATGAAAAAAGTTATTCGTTTATCACTGTAAATCAGTGAGATTATTTTTCACCCAATTAAACACAGCCAATAATTTCAGAAGCAACAGTACCACAAAACTAAAGCAGACTTCACACAGGCAGTGTGAAATGTGCATTGCATGCAGAATGGTTTGATTTTTCCACTTTAGCTTCCATGTTAGCAGGTTAGTTTTCACACCAGCAGCACATCAGGCACGTCTCAGTTCACCTAAGCAGCTTCAACTCATCATCTTTCCTGACAGAGCTGTGAAGAAAATACTGCTGCCGCTTTTTGAGCCAGTACAAGAGTAAGGTGTGACATATTTTGATGGGCTCTACGAAACTTTAAAAAAAAAAAAAATATCATACAAGAAATACTTACAATACTTGCAAGAAATACCTATATTTCAAAAATCACCATTTTCTAACTCTACTGATATATTTGACATGTATAAATTAGATTTTATATTGTCTTTGTGTCTTTAGTGTTGGAAGGATGTTTGAATTAATGTAATCTCTTACTACAAAATTGGTGTATTAGAGTACTATAACTATTTGTGGTATTTTTTAAGCAAATTTAATAGGAATAATCAGCCACTGATCTCAACAGTCAAACTCTTATTTTTTTTAAAAGTGAAATCACAATCCTCTTCCACTGTAATATCAAATAGCCTTATATTGTTTTTAGTTATTCCAAAGATATATATAAAAAAACCTCTTTGGTTTCCCAGCTGTTAAACTGCAAGAGATCTACTTTGCTTTCATGCCAGCTTCCTTGACCTTTGTCAAACTTTATAATTGTGTCTTTTGTGCAAGTGTACAAGTATGATTGCATTGACAAAAACAACCAACAGCGAAGCTTTGTGCTGGTTTGTCCTTTAGTGTGTGTAAGTTAGAGCTACACAATCCAACCAATGGTCTGAGGCCAAATGGTGCATGGAGAGGCTTTGCCAGCATAAGTGGCCACTGGGGGCAGTGTTAAGAGTCCTGGAGGGATACACACACTCGCTCACGAACACACAGACCACATTTACTAATGCGCAGAGACAAACTCAGAAATGAGTGTGTGTCCTGGAGGGAGTGTGGGGTCGTTACCCTACTAATGGGGCCATATGGTCACAAAACAAACACAAACTGTTCCTCCTCTTTGCCTGTAATAAGGTCATGAAGATGCCGCTCTCATGCTGATGGAGAAAACCAGTCGAGGAAAATGTGCCACTGGATGTAGTCTGAACTCAATGGGTGGAGGGTCAATAACCTGCAGCATTACTCTCCCATACCAGCCTGAACAAAGGGAATTCAGTTATTTAATAGATGGGACCACAGTACTTTTATGTGAATATTTATGTAAAAGTACTATTAATAATGCTACAATGATACAGGGTCGTTGAAGCACTTCAGTCCAAGCATGCCAAGTTAGTATGCCAGGCTATTTTTTACTCTGCTAATCTTCATCTAGAGCACTGACAACAGTCAGATGCTGTGATATGTTCTGAGATCTAATTTATTAATGTGTCCAGGATTCAATTAAAGTATGTACATTGTCAAAGTGGCATTATGATAAAGATTTTCACATTTTTTTAATGGAGCGACAAATTATTTGACTGTATTCCTCTTTTATTTCACTATTTTTTTCACTTTTTATTATTTATCTGGTTGGAAATTGTATTCTGTAGAATTAAATGCTCTTCTCTAAAGTTGGTACTGAAGTGGTGCATTTGTTGCAACATTACGATTTGTTTGCAATGCAAACTGTTCATCCATTTATTGTCTACATCTGTCAGTTTCTTTAATAATTTACTTTTTCTTTTGCTTAAGGTGGCACGATTATTTGACTTCTATTAATCACAAACTATAAGATAATGTGCGTATGCTGAAATACATACATATAGACTCATAATTGTTTAAAAGGAAACTGGTTAGAATATTCTGGAAAAACCATGGAGGGTCAAGCTCATCATAAAGTGGAAGCCACTGGAACACCTTTATGTTTGTCCAAGAGTGAAGCTCTTTTATGGTCAGATAAGACAAAAACTGAGCTATTTATCCTGCAGGAGAATAAATGTATTCAAAGGACAACATAAGAACTGCCAAGAATGGTATTAACAGTATTGTTGTGTGTAGCTGATTTTCTTATTTTTCTTTTCTTTTTTTTAAAATTGCCTTTCCCCAAGCTCAACCCCACTGAAAAATTATGGACCGTTTATAAACTTGGTCCACACCAACTGATTTAATCAAGAAAAAATTTGAAGTCTATAATAAAGAATGTTATTGAGTTATAGGACAGTGAACAGAGCATAACAGTGTCAGTATATTTGAAATCATGCAACTCAGCTGTTTTTCAATTTAAAGGTCATCTTTTGCATAAGAAGTGTTTCAAACACACCGTTAAATGATTAAAATTAATTATATTTGTGCATATTATGCGCATAAGCATGCATCATGTCGATGTATATAGCTAGCTAGATTTTGTCCTGGCATGCAGAGGATGGTGCCGTTTGTGGTGAGATGCTGAGTGGATGTGCTGTTAAAAAAGGTTAAAGCAGGAATGTCTGCAGTGGAGAAACTATCATCTATTAAACCTTCCTCTGCAGCACTTTTCCATGCTTTACAACTGTATGTGAAGCTAACTGAATCAAATTAATCTGCAGAGAACAGCCAAGTAAAACCAAAAAAGTAGTGAAAAATTTATATTTTTATGCAACTGCGTATCTCCATTTCTCTGCAGAAATCTTAAGACAGACTCATCTTGCCTCTTGTTTTTACTCTCTTCCATATAAAATCAGACCAAGGCTTCAGCTGAAACTTTCCACATTTGTTTCACTGTCTTGTTAGGAAACTAAACAATTCTTTGTTGTGTTTTATTTTAAATGAACACTGTCTCATAATTCACTTCACAAACCAAGCATCATTTAGGGGTTGGAGGAAATCTTTCTGGAGATTAAAATATAGAATAAGGTCAGACAATCACTGTCTTGAGTGCATGTTGGCGTTGAAACGTTGTATCCAGGACTGAACAGGGATCAAAAAATGGCCCTGGCTTTTTTGGTCATGGCTGCTCATGGTACTCGACATCTATCAGGGAATATACGGTATGTGCATGTTGTGGTGTTTCAAAAAATTTAAATAATGCTCAGCAGCTTACATGGAAGAGTTACCGTGTTAAAAAATGATCTGCCCTCTCACTACTCAGAGATTTTCATCTTAAGAAAGATGGTTGCAGTCTCACAATTTCCATCTTGAAATAAAAGTGGGTGTCTAATAAACACTGGTAAAGATCTCTTTACAGTGTGTTATAAAATATACTGTTTAGACAAATTCACATTTATGCCCATAGTAAGACCATATGTGAAATAAAGAGCTTCTCATTAAAGTGGCACCTTTTAAAGAATGAAAAACAGAATTTCACTGCCACCATTTCAGCAAAGCAATGTTTAAATAACAATAATCACTGTGCGCTGTAACACCTGCAAACTGTAGCACATGTTACCTCTTCTTCAATCTGTCCTGGGATCATGTCTCTCTCCTCATCCTCTGACAAATCCGTCTGACCAACCACTCCCTCTTTGTGGCTTATCAATTTCCACTCACTTCTCTCCAACTCAGGTCAGCTCAAATCGCAAAATTTGATAACATTGGTCAAAGGTGGGCCAAATAGGGCTGAGAAATCTCATTGGATGAGACCAATGTCCTTCAAGAACGTTGACAAAAAAAACAATGATTTTTTTTTTCTTCTTTTTGGTAAATTATTATTATTGAGAAATTATCTTATTCTCCAATAATAAGACTCTTGTAAGATCAAGAAATCATCCCTGAGTTAGATATATGATGGATTATAAAACAGTTTTATTTATGAACATCAGTACAACCTAAAGTGGTTTAAAGCTGCACAATCAGACGTTGTTTAGAATTACTTATTAGCTTGGCTTGATCATTAGGTGTGAAATGTTGGACAATATATGAACTTATCAAACAGAAAAATAAAGTTCATCCAGCTGCACTTGGTGCAACTGTCCTTGCCAGTTTTGTCCCACCAAAACTTTGATTTCAGCGGCTTAAACCAACATTAGTAAAATCTTGAATTTTGGAAAGGGATATGACGCACCTTACCACTTGGTGGGGGTGTTAGTCCAGCTATCTGGTGCCAGGTGAAAGGGCATCGTAGCATTACATGTAGTCCAGATGTGCTTAGACAGATTTTATTTAAAGAATTTCATCTGTTACCAAAGTACACATGGAGATGAAAAATAAAATGTAATGTGATCACACAGTTTCTGTCCTCCAACACTGCAGGGAGTGTCCCATGAGTCACAGCACCAGAGAGCTGATTATCCCTCCTGAATTATTTTATGGTGAATCCCCTGACATAAAAAGCCACATTACAACAGTTCATGATTATGAAGGATTTGTATCAGAAACAACAGTAATATCCTCTGAGGAATACTTATTTAACAGCACTTGATACCATCTGTTTCTCCAAAACAAGGTGAGCATGGCCAGAAAGGACACACAAATACATTTATTATCAGACAGAGAGATTAGGAGTGATTAATGAGAAGTGACAGCAGATAATCATATTACTATTGCGCTATTCATATTCAGATTTTGTTCTGTTCCAGCCCAGGAAAACAAAGTGACTAATCACAAGCATGTCATAGGCAGACTTTAATAGATGCATTAGAATTGATATACCCCTGGGGTGAAAGGGTTATTGCTCATACATCAGAATCGTCTGCACCGGCAATTAAACCATACAGCCTCACAGGTTCATTTAAGAGACCTCTGCATCATGCAGCCATAAAAGAAAATGGTCAAATACGTGGTAATTGCAGCAAATTTAAGTGTTTGAGCGAGAATATGTTAACGGGATTATCAAAGTTGTCTCTGTGCCTGGAGCAGAGGGGAAAATCGAGCTGTGTTACGTTCGTGACCTTTCAAATTACATTCACTTCATCCACAGATTAGAGGAAAAAATATGACTACTGTATTCATATAAAAAATGTTCTCTTGCTCTGTGGAGTGATCTTGTTTATCATTTTACGCAACATGTTTGTGATATTCTAATGTGAAATAAAACTATATTTTACTGTACTTTTGTTATTTAAAAGAACATAAAATATATTTAACATGCAGTACCTTGCAAAAAAAAATGTTTTACTCTTAATATCCTGACAAAATAATGGATTGCAACCAGTTTTGTTCAGCAGCCAGCTAATCAGAAAATAAGGCCCAGCTATGGACCTCGGTTTAACCCAAACTGCTTTGTGACGGCCTCCGAGGTTTAATGGAGAACATTAATGAACAAACGGCAACATGGGGTGTGAGATAAGTTAGATAAGTCAACATGGCACGCTTCAAACATCTCAGACCTATGTTCATTCTAGCATCCTGAAATGGGAGCAATACAGAGCAACTACAAACATCCATCCATCCATTGCCTGCCGCTTATCCGGGGTCGGGTCGCGGTTTCAGAAGGGAGGCCCAGACTTCCCAGCTCCTCCGGGGGAACCCCAAGGCGTTCCCAGGCCAGGCGGGAGACATAGTCCCTCCAGCGTGTCCTGGGTCTTCCCCAGGGCCTCCTCCCGGTGGGACGTGCCCAAAACACCTCACCAGGGAGGCGTCCAAGAGGCATCATGACCAGATGCCCGAGCCACCTCAACTGGCTCCTCTCGATGTGAAGGAGCAGCGGCTCTACTCTGAATCCCTCCCGGATGACTGAGCTTCTCACCCTATCTCTAAGGGAGAGCCCAGCCACCTTAAGGAGAAAACCCATTTTGGCCGCTTGTATTCGCTACAAACATCCTTAGCCTAAACAGACAGGACAAGGCGGCATCAGCCTGACAAGCAGCCAAGACCCACAACTCAGGCGGGATCTGTTACCAGGCTGACTATTTTTCATCTGCGCCAAAAACCTGCGCTTTACAGAAAAGTAGTGAGAAGAAAACCCTTGTTGAAAGAAAGTCCTTTTGAAAGTTTGCCGTAAGCTATGTAAAATAATCCAACCTCAGTTCTCCCCAGTTGGTCATGGAAGATTGTACTGAGTCCGGTTCTGGTGGAGGTTTCTTCCTGTTAAAGGGGAGTCTTTCTTCCCCACTGTCGCTACATGCATGCTCAGTATGAGGGATTGCTGTAAAGTCAAAGACACACCAAAGATTTTCTGCTTTCGTTGTCTGCTTGTCCAGAAGGAATGAATGAAGCAAGTCGATGACTTGATGCAATCTGCTGAGTTTTAATACATTGATTTTAAGACACTGTAAAACCATTGACAGGTAAATTACACTACATATTTTAATTTTTTTTTAATTTGTAAAGGGAGGAATTGGAGACTTTAGCTTATTTCTTGTTTTCCCAGGTTTATTTTATTGTCAATGACATGCTAATTCTCAAGACTTGTTGAAAATGTGTGTGGCTACTACTGATGTTTAGCTTTTGCTTTATCTAGTAAAGCTGTAACACACTGTCTTCTCTGTGTATGTGTGAGAGCTAAGGAGAGACATGCAGAGATGGGGAGCAACATTCAGAAAAAGGTGATCTGTGCGTTTAACATGGGGAAGAGTAAATGTTCAAATACACTATTGGCATGCACGCGTGTGCTGCTGCTGCTTTTTCACGGCAGATTAAAGCCTCCTGTGGTCAATTTGCTCTCCCTAATGTCAGGTCCCCTCCAAAGTCTTGAATCGCTCGTAGCCTAGCAACCGTGGCTACAGCTAAGGGAAGCGCAATCATGCATGCAAAATCCCACCTGCCAAGGTGTGTGTATGCGTGCGTGTGTGTGAATATGTTCTGTGCAAGCGTCTGAATGTATGATTTGCTCATCTTTTATGTATTCAAATACCAATTTGTGTGTGTGTGCGTGCGATTGTGCCAGGTGAATAGCTGAATGTGGAACACATATGACCACTGCAGGTGGCTCCTGAGATGATTTTTGTTTTCCCCAAAATTGTCTTTAGAGTTTCACATTTCTCAGTAGTTCTGAACTGCATATATACCATTCCTCTCATGTACTAAAACTCACTTCTGCTCTACTGAGAGACCAGCTTTCGGTGAGATTACAACTCTTTTACAGTGAGTCTGACTCATACAGGATATTATGTTGGATCTTTAGGTTAATCAGGGTCACATTTTCATCAGATACTGCAGTGAATCCAAAATGAGAGAGCATGTGAGAAATTAAGAACCAGCATCAACAACTTCTTGTCACCAAGACCTAGCTAAATGTAGATGTCATTGTTGTAATTTATTCTTTATTTGTTCAAGCCCTGGTAACGTTGCTATGAATGATTTATAACGCAGATGAATTTGAACAGTTTAACAAGTAGTTTTGTCAATATTTTCTCCCACAACCGGCCCTTTGAGGACGTTAATGTTCTTTGATATGGACTGAAATGAAACAGAGTTTGACACCCCCACTATAGAGCGTTAGCTTAATGTGTTGTGTCCTCTTCCTTTGGCTTTTTAATGGGCCAAAAATTGTTTCCAACACCAGCATAAGGGCCAAGACAGGAAGAAGATGATGGGTAATGGTGCCCTTTGTTCAAAATTGTTTAAAACACGGCCAAAATTTAGACAAGCTACGACAATACAAGGGACATTTAAGCATGTTTGATTAAAATATGATTAAAATTGCTTTTTCTAGGACAATTGATTAAGATCACGTGGAAATAAAAAAAAACTTGTCCTTGTTTAATGCTGGATTAAAAATAGTGGAATGACTGAAGATTGAAACAGATCATATTTTATGTGATTTGTGACTAATATTAAGAGTCTGTTTTGAAAAGACGGCATTAGATTGGACACCTACCAAATATTCAGAGGTTGTTTGTGATTAGTTAGGTCATTGGACTCCATCTGTGACCAGGGCAACATCTAAAAGGTGTCTCTGGCCATGAAATAGTTGAACAGAGAATAGGAGGGCGCTGCAGGGAGGGAGACATGAGCCAGCAGCAGCACTAGATTACATTAGCAAGGCATGAGGCAGCGAGAAGGTCAGTGAATCAGATACCGGTTCAATATAGCAGCTCGGCTGTGAGGGCAGGAGCTGAGCTGGTCTGCTATCCTAGCAGATTGCTGAGGAAGCCTTGTCTTTGCGAATCTGTTTAAGAAATTTGAGCATGCTGGGAACGGACAGAAGAGCTGACTCCTGAAAATGGCAGCACGTCCATTTCATCTGTGTGGGAGGAGGAACTTTTGTTGCTGAGTAGATATGTATTAGCAATACAGAAGACAAGCAGTTTCTGTGTCGTTTTTGTCTTTGTCTGTGTTTTGCATAAATCAATTCACACCTGCATACTTGTTTCCTACAGCATACACAGATATTTCCACAATTTTGCTTATTGTGTAAGGTATCCTTTGCTTTTGTGAAAACTTTCTGGCGTTTGATAGATTATAGCGTCACAGTAAAATGATATCCACAGCAAAACCTGCATTTTTGTTTTGCTTTGTTTTCCTGCACCACCGTTTATAAAAATCAATTACAGCTACATCTACGCCGGAGCTGTGCTTCGAATGAATCTAAAATTTGAGTGGCTAATAGATCACACAGACTTGGATATGGTCCCTCTAACTTTTAATGGCTGGCACTTACAGTAGATGACGAGTTCAGCACTCTTAGCTCATTATACTGTTAGTGGACACACAGTGTAATCAGGAGGGTCAAAGATTTTAGTGTGCTCCATCAGTCAAGTGCACCACTCAGTTGGATTCTAATTGACCTGCTGTAAAAGGAGTGGACGAGCTAGACCTCTCCCAGTGAGAAGTAATAACTGTTAATTGCCAAATTGGCCAGTAGGGGAAGCCATACTACACTACAGTCCTATTAAACAAATGATGTCCAAATCACTGAGAGAAAAATTTGTATAAAAACATTTAACAAAATTTGCTCAGAGTAAAATACTTCGTGGCAGAAACGTTAAACATGGGGATGTGTTTGGTATTCTTATACCAAGTAGCTACTAATAGCATATATTCTGCACAGCAAAAAGATAAAAACAGCATTTTCTAAGCTTTTAGAGAATGAGCGATAATACGCAACAAGCACCCAGAAAAAATATACGGCAGACTTTTAAAATAGCTGATCAGAAATATGCCTGTAATACATAATTCTTAAAGTAATATTTGATGTTCTTGGGTTGGTATTCTCTGTGAAGTCTTGCTTTACAAAATGGATTTAGCCTAAAATCACTGCCTTACAGTCTTCTGCCTCCTCGCTTCTAACTGAGAAAAGACGTGGGTGATCTCCCTTATGTTGACTCTAGCAAAAAGGGTTTGACTTTGAGAGCCATCGCAAAGCCGTAAACTTCAACGTTCCCAGGAAAAAAATCCTTCTCTCATCAAAACCTAAAAGCAAGCTTGAGAAAGTTAAAGGCTTGGAAAGTGCAGCGTAAGTGTTATCTAGAATCAAAGACACAACATTGTTAGACTAAAAAGTAACAGATACATCAATGTCTTCAGACATTAAATTTGAGATTTTCTCTGTTTAGGGGCAAAAAATTAGGGCATAAGTTCATATACAAGAAGCAGGTTAGACATTTCGAGTTTGAAACATCTGCAGTAAACTAAATCAAATCAGTAAAACTATTAAGCACTTGTATAAATATGTTATCCTGTGTTAAAAGTGAAATTAATGCAAAATAAAATCAGTACCACTATGTAAAGTGAAACATTTTTCATGGCTGATTCCCCAGAAATCCATCAGATCTTTTTTTTTTTCATACTTCAAAAGGAAAAAAAGTAAAAAAACATCACTAGTTGTATGAAAATGTCTCAGGAAGTCGTACCTCATCCTCTAACTCATCGATTCAGAAGATGGCAGGTGTTTCACTGATTCATTGTTATATTCAAAGATCAGTTCTTTACTTGCAGTGTGATGATTAGTTGTGTTATGTCCCATCATCTGCTTTGTATGCCTAAATATATATGCATTTTATTATTAGTCTATTAAGGCCATGCAGCGCTTTGGGGTTATTCAGGGTAATCTGCTGTAAATGTGGCTCTTGAAAAGATGAGCAGATTTTGCAACTGGAAAGTAGTTTGTCCACCAATAAAAAAAAAACAAAACAAGTTGGTTCACAAATAAATAAGGAATGCATTCTTATTTCGATTGTCTTTCAATATTTGGTATTTTTGAAGTTTGGATAACACATTTTGAAAAAACTAAAATGGATAACACATTTTCTTCACAGTTGCTTCTGCTTTTGCGACCTCTTTACTGCAAAATATTGAAACCAAAGTTCATAGTGAAGGAACAAATTCACTGCTTAAGACGGACGTCTGCTGTCATGTCTTCACGTTCTGCGCCTCATCCTTGAGGAGTCATTGAGGATTGCACTGTCATGGAGTTACTTGACTTTCTTTGGTTTTGTGACAGAATAAAGTACTTAGTAAGTGTTGGAGAGTTTGACATTGTGTTTCTCTTTCACTTTGACAGGAATTCACATGTGAACACACACAGCTTTGCTATTTTACCGCCTGAATGAATACACTGACTGGTTGTTTTGACAGTATGGACAGATGGACCTTTTCAATGTCAAATCCTTGTTTTAGGAACTTTATAGGCCAAGCAATGTATTTAAGCTGCCTTTTACTTAATGACACTGTTTATGAAGCACTTTACCTTTCAAGAGATGAGTATGCATTATTATAAAAGGTGTGTTAGTGGAATCAATAACAGAACATCTTTGAGAAGAATGAAACACAAGCATAACACAAGAATAGAAACATTTTATGAAAAAAAAATCCTTATAAAATTAATCTTTGAATCTTTGAAACCTTATGTATAGTCATTATGAGGCTTGTGCACTTATGTTTCTTCTTGAGCATTTTGACAAAAAAAAACAACAACTAATGTTTGTGCTAATTGTTTTCTGGTTAGCTATAGCTGACACACATAGAGAGCTGCAGTCTTACACATTTGTTTCATAAAAAAGAGAATAATTAAGGTCAAAGTCCTAAAAAAAAGACCAGCAGATCCCCAATTACAGAAAATAACTCTATAAATATACACCTGCCTTAGAAAAAAATGTTGCAGCTGTGTTATTTTGTATTTCTGACATTGATAAAAACTTTAAAGCCAACAACATTTTTCTGAATTATCCATTTATTAAAAAAAGCCTAGTTTTCTGGCTACTGCTGCTGGTCTTTATAGTTCAGATAAAAGCGACCTTTTCTCCAACAAGAGAGAGTCTTCCACGAGTTCTCAAAGACGACTTCGCTGCAATTGTTAGGTATGTCTGCCTGCGTGTGTGTCTTCCTGCTGCCTGATAGGAGCATGTGGCAGACGTTATCGTTGTTTGTGTGTGAATGTGTATTTGGCGTGCCAGACCGCAGTTGGAAAGCAGAGCGAGAATCCTAGAAGCTGTTGGAAGGAGATGATTGGCTTCAGAACATGGTGGCCCCTTTGTGACAGATGGTTGGGTGCTGGACTAGCAGAGCCGAAATCACCCACTCACACATATGTGGGCTCCCACAAGCGTGCACACAGAAACACACACATGCATACACAAGGCAACGTTTTAAAATTCCCTTACATAATCCAACATGCATGTCTACATGTGAATACAAACACGAAGAGCGTGTGGTCTTTACATACCGTACTTATTATTAGCAAAAATGGAAAACCCAGAAATCGAAAACCAGATATTTACGGAGGTCTTCCAGTGTGTAAATATGGAATAATAGCTCTCAAAAAGAGGCAGATAAACAGGCGCACAGCTTGACAGTGAGACAGATGCACAGACAAACGTTTAGGCAGACGGGTGTGAATTTGGATAATGGCATAAAAACAATATGTACTCTAACCAGTGCCAGTGTTTTGGTTTTACGGGGGGTTTGCAGCCTTGGGTCTAACACAATACAGCTTTGCTGTGTGTCTCCCTGAACAAACAGGAGGGGATCTGCTGCCTACTGTTTCTGCTAGCCAATACTGCTCTCACTGTCACTGCCACCACCATCACAGCCATCAGTGCTGCAGCAACAAATAACACCACTTCGCTTGCCATAAAAGCGCGTGCTGTTAGAAATGCCAAAACTAAACATCCATTCAGATTTGGTGAGACATAGCAGAGGATTAAAGGGAACACTACAGCAGTCAATCTGATTTTAATGACCCTTCAAATATTGTCAACCTCACTCTTCTGCTGTTGTGAGGTGAAACAAAAACTTTAAAGTAGGTACTTGGTATAATATATCAATTTCATGACTGGATGTTCCCATGAAGGAGAACCCTGTAACAAGATAGTTTTTCCTTTCTGCCGCTCATAGTGGTATGACTGATTGTCTCAGCTTCATATCAGAAACTGCATCAATCTCTTTGTTAGACTTACAATTTCAAAGCTCTGATATGCATTTCTTTAGGTAATAGCTTATTTAAAAAAAAAAAAAAGAAGTGCTGTGGCCCTTTAGGATGTAGCCGCAAAGTGCAGGGACTCAGCAAAGTCTTCTGGAGTATAAAGCAAAATAAGTTGAGAATAAGAACCTCCTAGTTGTTTTGCATTGTTTTCAGCTGAATTTCTAAATTAACCACTTCCAGGTGTACTTTTTGCTCTGCATGGAGCGTTTGCAAAATGCCTGGCAGCTATTGGCTGCATGGATATTAGTGACAGCACACCACGACGCATTGCAAGCTTGCGGAGCTGCTTGCTGTGAGTTTCTTTGCTTGAAGCAGCAGGAACCGCTGTTGTCAACTCAACAGCAGCTGTGCTGTTGTCGCTTTCATAGTTTAAAATGCTCACAATTCTTACTCCAGGTGCAAAATTCCCAGCTGAAAACTGCCACAGTGCCTGGAAGGGTTAGTACTTTTTTGTAAGACCGACTGGACCACATCATCTACAAGAAAAATATATTTTAACCTGATCGGTTTAAAATCCTGTTCCTCTTGTTTAAAATCCTGTTCCTTTGCTTTGCTGAGAAAGTGATTCAAACATGAACTGTGGTGCTAAGAAATTACATAATTTACTCACATTGATTAAAGACATTTGTGCAAAAACATGCAAATCCCAGAAAGATGAGGCTGGTAGTTAGACAAGATCAGGTTTTGTAGATGCTGACTGGCCGACCACAATCAGAGCTGATCACACTGCAAATATGCAGATTTCACGCACTGGGAAGGTTCTTGCTACAACTCTCTATATTTCCATTAAGGCTTTCGGAGGTTATCATTTGTATTTGGGGGTCACTCCCAGTGGGCCATTTAACAACCTCTAGTCTGATAGTAACTAAGCCATGTCTGGCTGTTTACAAAGCGGAAATATGCATGAAGGACAGAGATCTAATCTCCTTCTGACTGATAATTCAGAATATTTTAGCCTTGCCATAAATCTTGGCCAACCACTCCTAAATACAGTATGATTCATGCTTCCATCCATCCATCCATCCATCCATCCATCCATTTTCGTCTGCTTATCTGGGGTCAAGTCGCGGGGTAGCAGCTTCAGAAGGGAGGCCCAGACTTCCCTCTCCCCAGCCACTTCTTCCAGCTCTTCCGGGGGAACCCCAA